>WNWK01005118.1:125000-126581 GCA_009830355.1 Cherax destructor | reverse complement strand
TATATATAATATATATATATATATATATATATATATATATATATATATATATATATATTATTAATAATATGGCCAAAAGATTTAAGAAAAATTTAAAAAGATGGCATATACAGTACACGAGGTGAAAATACATGTCTAGTACATATTGTTACGTTTGTCACTTATTATAATGCGAAAATTCATCCAGCTCTTCCGAGCTGGGTCGCGTCCCAGAATACAGCATGCATTACCCCCGGGCAGCCCCTGAGCCCTGGAACAGAAAACTAACTGCCCTGGGACCCCTAGTTCCCCCCTGTGAGTCTTTTGCCCAACTCCTTGAGGAACTTAGATGCACTCTTTCCCCATGAGCCAAGGGTCTCTGAGCCTATGGGAACAAATATGTAATGATGAGCAAGTTCTCCATATTTTCTCGACTTCTGGGACTCCCTGAAGGTGGCAGCTGCCCTCCTTCCTCCCTGGTGTATTGGATATATATATATATATATATATATATATATATATATGGCTTTGGGGGGTCTCTCAAGGAAGTGAAGAGCAGCGGTTCATGCAACAAGGGCGTATATCGACAACCTGCCTGAGGACAATGCAGTGGTTAAATTAGATTTCAAGAATGCATTTAATCTCCTGAAAAGAGACGTGGTATGAGCAGCTGTACTGCAAGAAGCCCCTGTAACGTGCCTTCAGCATTCTATGGAGAGGGAACATGGACACAGGGGTCATCCCACACTCAATAAAAACAACAGACATAGCCCCACTCTACAAACGTGGCAGTAAAGCAATTGCAAAGAACTACAGACCGACAGCACTAACATCCCATATAATAAAAATCTTTGAAAGGTTCTAAGAAGCAAAATCGCCAACCACCTAGATACCCATCAATTACACAACCCAGGGCAAAACGGGTTTAGAGCACGTAGCTCCTGCCTGTCCTATGACAAGGTCCTGGATGCTGTAGAGGATAAACAAAATACAGATATAGTATACACAGACTTTACAAAAGCTTTCGACAAGTGTGACCATGGTGTAATAGCGCACAAAATGCGTGATAAAGGAATAACAGGAAAAGTTGGTAGATGGATCTATAACTTCCTGACAAATATAGCACAGAGAGTAATAGTAAACAGAGTAAAGTCTGAGGCAGCTACGGTGAAAAGCTCTGTTCCACAAGGCACAGTACTTGCTCCCATCCTATTCCTCATCCTCATATCTGACATAGACAGAGATGTAAGCCATAGTTCCGTGTCTTCCTTTGCGGATGACACCCGGATTGTCATGACAGTGACCTCCATCAAAGACACCGCAAGACTCCAAGCGGACATAAACCAAATCTTTAAATGGGCCACTCAAAACAATATGATGTTCAATGAAGAAAAATTTCAACTACTCAGATATGGAAAACGTGAGGAAATTAAAACTGTATCAGGGTATATAACAAATTCTAACCATACAATAGAGCGAAAAAGTAATGTGAAGGACCTGGGACTGATAATGTCAGAGGATCTCGCCTTCAAAGACCACAACAATGTGTCTACTGCATCTGCTAAGAAAATGATAGGATGTATAATGAGAACCTTCAAAACT
>WNWK01005118.1:0-120000 GCA_009830355.1 Cherax destructor | reverse complement strand
TACATGGATAGGGCTTTCTGTTTGATTGATAGGAGTAGGAGACAGAGGGTTTGCTTTCCTGGGGCTGGGATGGAGGATATTGTTAGCCGTCTGGACGACATCATGAGAGGTAATGGGAGCAATCCTATTATCTGTCTCAGTGCTGGAGGCAACGATGTTGGCAGACGTAGGAGTGATGACCTGACTAGCAGGTTTAGGTCAGCAATAGACATAATTAGGAAGAAGGGTGGGAACCCTGTCATATGTGGTATTTTGCCAAGGAGAGGAGCTGGAAATGAATGGCTGTCCAGGGCAATTGGTGTCAATTGCTGGCTGGACAAATACTGTAAGGAAAATTCAGTAACATTCATTGACAACTGGGACCTCTTCTATGGCAGAAATGACATGTATGCCAGGGATGGGGTTCACTTATCCAGGTCTGGGGTGGGGGCTCTGGCAACTGCAGTGGAGGGAGCTGTTAGGGCTTTAAACTAGAAATAGTTAGTGGTATGGGTTTTGGGGGGAAAACAGAGAAGTCCCAGTGTAGTAATATTATAAGTTGTAGGAGAACTAGTAATAGGCAGAATAAGGTGGATAGTGGAAAGCTAGTGACAC
The DNA here is from genome assembly GCA_009830355.1 of Cherax destructor. Taxonomy (NCBI): domain Eukaryota; kingdom Metazoa; phylum Arthropoda; class Malacostraca; order Decapoda; family Parastacidae; genus Cherax; species Cherax destructor. The sequence goes on along the minus strand of WNWK01005118.1, from coordinate 119,406 downwards.
TAGATGACAAGGACAGTAATAGGTATAGTGGAAAAACAGAGATGAGCAGGAAGGGTAAAGAGAAAGGAGGGTCTCTAAATATATATTACACCAATAGTCGTAGTGCTAGGAATAAGATGGACGAGTTGAGATTAGTTGCAAGTACGGGTAATATTGATGTTTTTGCAATAACTGAGACATGGTTTAATATGAAAAATCGGGACTTGCCTGCCGAATGTCACATTCAGGGTTTTAAATTGTTCCAAGTAGACAGAAGTATCGGGAAAGGGGTGGGGTGGCACTCTATGTCCGTGATCATTTAAATTGTTGCATAAAACGGGTATAAAGTCTGAATTAACACATACAGAGTCTGTCTGGATAGAATTTTCAGAGGGTGTGAAAAATTGATTTTAGGCGTGATTTACCGTCCTCCAAACTTAGATAGGGAACAAGGGAGACTACTTTGGGAGGAAATTGTTAAGGCCACAAGACACGATAACGTAGTAATTCTAGGGGACTTTAACTTTAGTCAGATTGAATGGAATTTCATGACAGGGAATTTAGAATCTAACGACTTTTTAGAAGTAGTTCAGGATTGCTTTTTGAAGCAGTTTGTAACAGAACCTACAAGGGGAAATAACCTACTTGACTTGGTTCTGGCAAGCAAAGAAACCCTTGTTAATAATTTAGAAATTACAGAGGAACTCGGCTCAAGCGACCACAAGTCAATTACCTTTAGCATTGAATGGATGTATGATAGTAGGGATAATTCAGTAATGGTCCCAGATTTTCGCTTAGCAGATTATAATGGACTTAGAGAACACTTATCAACTGTGGACTGGGGTGAAGAAGAGAGGTATCAATATGACAGTTTTCTTAACACTATACAGGCTGCCCAAAGAACATTTATCCCGTATAAAGAAATTAGATCAAGTAGAAATGACCCAAAATGGATGAATAATAGGCTCAAATATCTTTTAGGGCAGAAGAAAGGAATTTATAGGCGCATAAAAAGAGGTGAGGGTCATCTTATAAATCAGTATACTGACATTAAGAGGGACGTTAAAAGGGAATAAGAAAAGCTAAACGGGACTATGAAATTAAAGTTGCTAGGGATTCAAAACTAACCCAAAAGTTTTTTCCAGGTTTATAGAACAAAAGTTAGGGATAAGATAGGTCCCTTAAAAATAACTTTGGGCATCTTACTGACAAGGAGAATGATATGTGCTCTATTTTTAATAATTATTTTCTCTCGGTTTTCACACAGGAAGACATTAATAATATCCCAGTAATTAATTTTTACAGAGGCCCAGAAGAAGATAAATTATGTAATATCACAGTCACTAGCGAAATGATTATGAAACAGCTGGACCGACTGAAACAAAATAAATCGCCGGGTCCTGATGAGCTTTTTGCAAGGGTTCTTAAGGAATGCAAAATGGAACTCTGTGAACCAATATCTAACATTTTTAATTTATCTCTTCAAACAGGTGTAGTGTCTGATATGTGGAAGATGGCTAATGTAATTCCTATTTTTAAAGCAGGGGACAAGTCACTACCGTCAAACTACCGCCCAATAAGCCTGACCTCAATTGTAGGCAAATTACTAGAGTCAATTATAGCTGATATTATTAGAAGCCATCTAGATAACCATAATTTGATTAATGATACCCAGCATGGATTCACGAGGGGCGTTCCTGCCTATCTAATTTATTAACCTTCTTCAGTAAAGCTTTTGAGGCTGTTGATCACGATAAAAAATTCGATATTGTTTATTTAGACTTTAGTAAGGCTTTTGATAGAGTACCGCACCAGAGACTGTTAAAGAAAGTGGCTGCTCATGGCATTGGGGAAAAGTGCTGTCATGGATCGAGTCATGGCTCACCAATAGGAAGCAGAGAGTGTGCATAAATGGGGTTAAATCCGAATGGGGACTTGTAACAAGTGGTGTTCCACAGGGATCAGTCTTAGGCCCATTGTTATTTATAATATATATCAATGACCTTGATGAGGGAATTACTAGTGATATGAGCAAATTCGCCGACGACACGAAGATAGGTAGGATAATTGATTCAAACATAGATGTCATAGAACTTCAGGAAGATTTAGACAAACTTAATTCGTGGTCAGAAAAGTGGCAGATGCAGTTCAATGTAGATAAATGCAAGGTTCTGAAGCTCGGGAGTGTCCATAACCCAAGCACTTATAAGTTAAATAACGTAGAACTTAGCCATACAGATTGCGAGAAGGACTTGGGGGTGATGGTAAGCAGCAACCTTAAACCAAGACAGCAATGCCTAAGCGTACGTAATAAGGCAAATAGATTACTGGGATTTATATCAAGAAGTGTTAGCAACAGAAGTCCAGAGGTTATATTACAGCTTTATACATCATTAGTAAGGCCTCACCTAGATTACGCAGCTCAGTTCTGGTCTCCATATTACAGAATGGACATAAATTCGTTAGAAAACATTCAGCGTAGAATGACTAAATTAATACATAGCATTAGAAATCTTCCTTACGAAGAAAGATTGAAGACCCTAAAATTACATTCACTTGTAAGACGTAGAATGAGGGGAGACATGATCGAGGTATACAAGTGGAAAATGGGTATTAACAAAGGGGATATAAATAAGGTCTTGAGGATATCTCTCCAAGAGAGAACCCGCAATAATGGATTCAAGTTAGATAAGTTTAGATTTAGAAAGGATATAGGAAAGTATTGGTTTGGAAATAGGGTAGTTGATGAGTGGAGCAGTCTGCCTAGTAGGGTTGTTGAAGCTGGGACCTTGGGTAGTTTCAAATTTAGGTTGGATAAATTCATGAGTGAGAGGGGTTGGATTTGAGTGGGACTCGTGCATGAGTGGGTAGAATTGTCAAAGCTTATTTCTTGGGTAGCATTGAAAATTGGGTTGAGCAAATATTCTGTTAGTGGGACGGATTGTGAAGGACCTGCCTAGTATGGGCCAACAGGCCTGCTGCAGTGTTCCTCCTTTCTTATGTTCTTATGTTCTTATGATGGCTTAGCCACTGCCACTGTCTGTGGATGATGGCTTAGCCACAGCCACTGTCTGTGGATGATGGCTTAGCCACAGCCACTGTCTGTGGATGATGGCTTAGCCACAGCCACTGTCTGTGGATGATGGCTTAGCCACAGCCACTGTCTGTGGATGATGGCTTAGCCACAGCCACTGTCTGTGGATGATGGCTTAGCCACTGCCACTGTCTGTGGATGATGGCTTAGCCACAGCCACTGTCTGTGGATTATGGCTTAGCCACAGCCACTGTCTGTGGATGATGGCTTAGCCACAGCCACTGTCTGTGGATGATGGCTTAGCCACAGCCACTGTCTGTGGATGATGGCTTAGCCACTGTCTGTGGATGATGGCTTAGCCACAGCCACTGTCTGTGGATGATGGCTTAGCCACTGCCACTGTCTGTGGATGATGGCTTAGCCACTGCCACTGTCTGTGGATGATGGCTTAGCCACAGCCACTGTCTGTGGATGATGGCTTAGCCACAAAATAATCCAGGTTCATCAAGATAAATTCCTGGTCATGGCAAAGCTATATTTTTAACAGCAAATATTATTGAAAAAAATAAAAGTTATAAAAGTTATCACATAGGTATATTTAGAAACTTACTCTAGTTTTAAAAAAATTGTTTTAATAATTGAGTTCACGTATAAAAAATTAATGCTTCAGAATCTTCATGATAAATTAAAAATAATGGAGGTTTAATATACTTCATACTCATCTGCACAACCAGATATTATGGGTCAAATGTTATATGATATAGACAGTATATTAACAGTTTTGTTTGTATAATTGTAGGAACTTCACTCAAATTACATGAAAACCCACTACAACCAGTGGCGTCGTAAAGGGGGGGGGAGGCCGCCCCGGGTGACACCAACACTAGCAACGCCACTGACTACAACCATTGATGGTGACACCAACCCTAGCAACGCCACTGACTACAACCATTGATGGTGACACCAACCCTAGCAACGCCACTGACTACAACCATTGATCATTGATGGTGACACCAACCCTAGCAACGCCACTGACTACAACCATTGATCATTGATGGTGACACCAACCCTAGCGACGCCACTGACTACAACCATTGATGGTGACACCAACCCTAGCAACGCCACTGACTACAACCATTGATCATTGATGGTGACACCAACCCTAGCGACGCCACTGACTACAACCATTGATGGTGACACCAACACTAGCAACGCCACTGACTACAACCATTGATGGTGACACCAACCCTAGCAACGCCACTGACTACAACCATTGATGGTGACACCAACCCTAGCGACGCCACTGACTACAACCATTGATCATTGATGGTGACACCAACCCTAGCGACGCCACTGACTACAACCATTGATGGTGACACCAACCCTAGCAACGCCACTGACTACAACCATTGATGGTGACACCAACCCTAGCGACGCCACTGACTACAACCATTGATGGTGACACCAACTCTAGCGACGCCACTGACTACAACCATTGATGGTGACACCAACCCTACCGACGCCACTGACTACAACCATGGATGGTGACACAAACCCTAGCAACGCCACTGACTACAACCATTGATGGTGACACCAACCCTAGCACCGCCACTGACTACAACCATGGATGGTGACACAAACCCTAGCAACGCCACTGACTACAACCATGGATGGTGACACCAACCCTAGCGACGCCACTGACTACAACCATTGATGGTGACACCAACACCAGCGATGCCACTGACTACAACCATGGATGGTGACACCAACACTAGCAACGCCACTGACTACAACCATGGATGGTGACACCAACACTAGCGACGCCACTGACTACAACCATTGATGGTGACACCAACACTAGCGACGGCACTGACTACAACCATTGATGGTGACACCAACACTAGCGACGCCACTGACTACAACCATGGATGGTGACACCAACCCTAGCGACGCCACTGACTACAACCATGTATTGTTACAAACAAAAATGGGTGTATATTAGCAGCACATTCCGTATGGCAGCTCAATAATGTTTAATACACTAAAATGCACAGGTATATTACCTGATAAAGTGTGAACTCTCGTTTTCAAGATTTTTTCCTCAAGGTTTTCTTTGAGACGTGACAACCACACTCGTCTTCTCTCCTGTCATAACATTTTATAAGCATTACCTTGATTTTTCATCACTTTAGTCAATGTGTAATACTTCCAATGTGACACATATTGTGACATATATTGGACTTATTATAACAACCAATAACTCCACAACAGATCACATTGTTTTCGTGTTTAAAAACAAGTTACCTAACTGAAAACTGTCAAAAATAATTTGTAAAACTTGGCACTTAAAACATATGTATTGAATTATCGGAAGTTACCAACATGGCTAACCCAGTAATTGACGACGCCACTGCGTAAAGATCCACTATTGTGGCCATGGTCCTCCTGCTTATCACTGGGTATATTTTATACTTCCTCCCATATCTCTCACTCCAGTCCGTTGTTATAAGTGTGTAGATTTGTGACTATGCCCTCAAGTATCTTTCTCTTCATCCCAAAGAACACGTTCCCAGTTGTTTAAATGCGTAATTGGCTTTATAGAAGAAGTCAATAATCTATCTTTTCCATCTGTGATGTCTCCTGCCGTAAACTGAACCATCAACATTGAAGAATATTTTATACATGAGAGTACAGGTGAATGGCGTCACCATTGTCATTATTTACCGTGTGGTGGGCGTGGCAGTGAGGCGTGGCAATGATGGGTGTGGCAATGGTGGGCGTGGTAGTGATAGGTATGGTAGTGGTGGGCGTGGTAGTGGTGGGCGTGGTAGTGGTGGGCGTGGCAGTGAGGCGTGGCAATGATGGGCGTGGCAATGATGGGTGTGGCAATGTTGGGCGTGGTAGTGATAGGTATGGTAGTGGTGGGCGTGGTAGTGGTGGGCGTGGTAGTGGTGGGCGTGGCAGTGATGGGCGTGGCGGTGGTGGGAAGCCTGGGTGTGGTCCTGGGTTATGTCATCAAACTGAGTGCTATGATAACAAATGTAGGCAAGCAGCAACGTGTGAAGCAGCCTACACTGGCGTCTCAGGAAAACACCCGCCCACCCTCGCAGGATCCCTCCCACCCACCCTCGCAGGATCCCTCCCGCCCACCCTCGCAGGATCCCTCCGCCCACCCTCGCAGGATCATCCCCCCACCCTCGCAGGATCCCTCCCACCCACCCTCGCAGGATCTCCCACCCACCCTCGCAGGATCCCTCCGCCCACCCTCGCAGGATCCCTCCCGCCCACCCTCGCAGGATCCCTCCGCCCACCCTCGCAGGATCCCTCCCGCCCACCCTCGCAGGATCCCCCCACCCTCGCAGGATCCCTCCCCCCACCCTCGCAGGATCCCTCCCCCCACCCTCGCAGGATCCCTCCCGCCCACCCTCGCAGGATCCTCCGCCCACCCTCGCAGGATCCCTCCCCCCACCCTCGCAGGATCCCTCCCGCCCACCCTCGCAGGATCCCTCCCGCCCACCCTCGCAGGATCCCTCCCGCCCACCCTCGCAGGATCCCTCCCCCACCCTCGCAGGATCCTCCCGCCCACCCTCGCAGGATCCTCCGCCCACCCTCGCAGGATCCCTCCCGCCCACCCTCGCAGGATACTCCCACCCACCCTCGCAGGATCCCTCCCACCCACCCTCGCAGGATCCCTCCCACCCACCCTCGCAGGATCAATCCCGCCCACCCTCGCAGGATCCCTCCCGCCCACCCTCGCAGGATCAATCCCGCCCACCCTCGCAGGATCCCTCCCACCCACCCTCGCAGGATCCCTCCGCCCACCCTCGCAGGATCCCTCCCGCCCACCCTCGCAGGATCCCTCCCGCCCACCCTCGCAGGATCCCTCCGCCCACCCTCGCAGGATCCCTCCCGCCCACCCTCGCAGGATCCCTCCCGCCCACCCTCGCAGGATCCTCCCCCCACCCTCGCAGGATCCCTCCCGCCCACCCTCGCAGGATCCCTCCCGCCCACCTCGCAGGATCCCTCCGCCCACCATCACAGGATCCCCCGCCCACCCTCGCAGGATCCCTCCGCCTTCACTTCCACTTGCGGATCCCTCCCACCCACCCTCGCAGGATCCTCCGCCCACCATCACAGGATCCTCCCGCCCACTCACAGGATCCTCCGCCCACCCTCGCAGGATAAGCACCACGTTCAGTGTTTCACACTTCTATCACTTCAGCACTTATACCTCCAATCATCTTCCATCCTTCACTTTATCCACATTTCCATCATTCTTCACTTATACATACTCCAACTTCCATCACTTCATTATCATCCAACACTTCCATCACTTCACTTATCATCCAACACTTCCATCACTTCACTTATCATCCAACACTTCCATCACTTCACTTATCATCCAACACTTCCATCACTTCACTTATCATCCAACACTTCCATCACTTCACTTATCATCCAACACTTCCATCACTTCACTTATCATCCAACACTTCCATCACTTCACTTATCATCCAACACTTCCATCACTTCACTTATCATCCAACACTTCCATCACTTCACTTATCATCCAACACTTCCATCACTTCACTTATCATCCAACACTTCCATCACTTCAAAATTTCCGACATAACACTAACACCACTCGATTTCGAAAAAGCCATTAATAGCATGCCCATACACTTGCCCTGGCCCCTGGCTCATGGAACTCAATATTCATCAAGAATAACAAGAAACCCTAATCAAGTGCCTTATTAGTCTATGATGGTAGAGTCGCCCCCCCCCAGTCACTGACAATCACAGTCTACACCACAATTCATAAAGGTGGTAGCAAAGGATTCGCAAAACCAATAGAGCGATAGCATTTATGTCCCATATAATTAAAATGTGATTACTAATCACATGGATTCACAGCACTTGCAGAACCCATGGTAACTCGCAACACTTGCAGAACCCATGGTAACTCGCAACACTTGCAGAACCCATGGTAACTAACATGCAAACCATTAACACCTTGCAGAACCCATGGTAACTCGCAACACTTGCAGAACCCATGGTAACTCGCAACACTTGCAGAACCCATGGTAACTCGCAACACTTGCAGAACCCATGGTAACTCGCAACACTTGCAGAACCCATGGTAACTCGCAACACTTGCATACCTGAAGTTTACTTGGAGAGAATTCCAAGGGTCAACGCCCCTGCGGCCCGGTCTGTTACCAGGCCTCATGTTGGACCAGAGCCTGATCAACCAGGCTGTTACTGCTGGCCGCACGCAGTCCAACGTACGAACCACAGCCTGGCTGGTCAGGTACCGACTTTAGGTGCCTGTCCAGTGCCTGCTTGAAGACAGCCAGGGGTTTGTTGGTAATCCCCCTGATGTATGCTGAGAGGCAGTTGAACAATCTTGGGCCCCTGACACTTATTGTGTTGTCCCTCAACGTGCTAGTGGCATAACCCAAGTTACTTGTGCCTCTCCCAACTACTGGGTCACTGTGACATGGTCTTTGGTGCACAGGAAGACAAAATGATGTAGTGTAGATAGACTATGCAAAAGCGTTTGACAACTACAATCAAGGTTTACCTTTGATATACCTATGAAGAGTTTCGAGTTTCTCTACTCTCTGAGCCCGGCCATGGGCCAGGCTCGTCTGGTGCTTGCCTGGTCAACCAGGCTGTTGCTGCTGGAGGCCCGCAGCCCCACATATCCATCACTGCCTGGTTGATCTGGCACCTGGTGAAGATACTTATCCAGTTTCCTCTTGAAGGCTTCTACACTGGTTCCAGCCGTGTTTCGGATATCTTCTGGTAAGATGTTGAATAGTAGTTTAATAACGAATAAAATACGTGCAAAAGAAATAACTGAAAAAGTAGGTAAGTACTTGTGACATTAACAGAGCACTTTGACTGCATAGGTCAGCGTCCATGGCCATAAAAATATGCATACAATAAAAACAATAAAATTAATAGACAAACGAACAAATTACAACAGCCAGCATCAATTAAAAACCGCATTAATTAAATTATTAATGATAAATGACTCCCATAAAAGTTCCCAGAGTTTCCTATAGACACCTCGCTAATTATAAAAACTATGACGAAGGCAGAAAAGCCTAAGTCTTGGACAAATTGTTAATATGGTCCACAGTCAGCGACACGTCACAGGCTACACAGTGGAGACAGGAGCGCCTGCGAACCAGTGGCTATGAGTGAGACAGTCGACAGATATTTGTCGCAAAGTGACGATTCTTGAAGTAGGACCCAACACCCACGTCCTGCCAAATTCTGTATAACTTTTTTTCTAGTTTGCAGGGCCCGCCGGGCATGTCACTTTCCAAAGACATCTGCGGGCTGACTACAGCAGCTTTAGCCTTGTCATCCACTTGTTTATTTCCTAGGACACCAGCATGGCCTGGGCACTAACACACCTACATCCTTGTGTCACAAGTCAACCACTCCTGGATTTTTTGGACCACAGGATGGACAGAGGCATAATGGACTACGGCAGACCACATTAACAATCTGAGTACACAATGAACTGAGAACCAACTAAGCCAACTATCATGATGAACAGCGAGAATTGCATTCGGTTCTGCAGTGAACACAAGAGGACTCTCTTGGTAACTGTGAACAAGAGTCCTCTCCGGCAATCACAGCTAAGTCAACACCATGCCCCGATGGCATGGTGGCTAGCGCTCTTGCTTCACGCACGGAGGGCCCGGGTTCACTTCCGGGCAGGGCCGAAACATTTCGAAGTGTTTCGTTACACACACACACACACACATACATACAACAGGCCTAGTGTCTAATTGACATGTGCCTAGGACAAAATGGTAACTAACCATCTTGCTCTAAGATCCGCCAGTAAAGAATAACTGGAAAAGTGGGCAGACGGGATTTTAACTTCCTAACAAATAAAATGTAAAGAGTAAAAGTGAACAAAGTAAAATCAGAGATTATGGGGACTTCAGCCCCAAAGCATTCATATAAAAATAGAAATTATAACACTGCTTCAAAACAAGTCTCCTAGCCCCCCACCCCCTTCCAACCAGACAGCCACCCCAAAGCCCCTCCCCCCAGTATACAAATTCTGGCGCCGCATCTATTCCCAAGGCACAGTTCTCGTCCTGACTCTCTCATCTTCCTATCTGACATAGACAAAGACATTAGCTTTATCACTGTATCGTGTTTTGCTGATATAAAAAACGTGATGTTCTATGGACAAATTCCAGTTATTATGCAATGGAAAAATTGAGGATAATAAAACTGGAAACGGAGAATACAACAAACTTGAAAGGGTCGATTGAGTGAAAGATTTAGGAATGATATTGTTGGATATTACGACCCAGGTAATCAAGGCCTGTAAACCTGGTCGTAATGGGGACTTTGAGCGAAAATAAACAAAGCAGTGATCTTTGAATTGTATTTTCCTTCACCAAGTATGAATAGATGTATGTACACTTATATTTCCTACTGCTGTACATAGTGTATATAAGTGTACATACATCTATTCATACTTGGTGAAGGAAAATACAATTCAAAGATCACTGCTTTGTTTATTTTCGCTCAAAGTCCCCATTACGACCAGGTTTACAGACCTTGTTTACCTGGGTCGTAATATCGGAAGATCTCAATTTTAATGATCACAAAAGAGTATCACAACTGCCAGGAAAATGACAGGATGGATAACCAGAATCTTCAAAGCGAGACCTGGTTGGAATATTATTGTACTCTCACAGCCCCTTTTAAGATAGGCAAAACTGCAGATCGGGAAAATGCACAGTAAACCTTAAATGCTTGCGTAAATTCAGTCAAACACCTAAATTACTAAGAACTCTAAGTACCTCGAACTGTACTCCTTGTAATGTAGGCGAGAAAAACGCATCATACCTGGAAAATTCTAGAGTTTTGGTCCAAACCTGTACACAGAAATCAATGTCAACAAAAGCATTAGGCTTGACAGATGGTGCAAAATACCCCTAATGAAAGGTAGGGGTGCCGTACGTACACTAAGAAACTCACTCATTAAGTATGAAGGAACCAAGACTTTTTTTTACGCCTTCCCTTCATACATAAGGATTATTACCAACAGACTCCCGACAGTCTTCAAGGGGGAACTAAGTTTATCAAATCAAATCATGATGAGCCAGGCTCTGGTGAATATGTTGGACAACATATGGATGGCACCAACACCCTGGTTGATCAGCCCATCCACCGGGACGCCTAGTCAGCGAGACGTTGGCCTCCAGAAGACTGCCAAGATTTTTCAACACTTTTCTTACCAATATAAGGGAAGTTACAGACTCACAATTATATTCAAGGGACGAGTTGGATAAACTGTTGCAAATCATTTCTGGTCAAAGATTGACTAAATAGACAATCAAGCAGGATAATGCGAGTTTACACAGCGCAGAGACCCAAAAGTTATTCAGTGTCCGTGCAATAAAATATTTCGTCTCCCCCCCCACACACTGTGTTACAGACCAGTTTCGCTTCGCTGACATGATGTTCAATGGTGATAAGTTTCAGCTGCTTAGGTATGGAAAGAATGAAGAACTCAAAAGAAACATATACAAAACTCAAGAGGGTCACCAAATAGAACGAAAAGAACATGTAAAAGACCTGGGAATAATTATATCAGCTGACCTTCCTTTTAAAGATCATAAGACAAAGATCACAACAGCCAGGAGGATGACGGGGTGGGTATTGAGAACTTTCAAAACAAGGGAAATAATGCGGATGGTGATACACTTCAAATCACTAGTGCTCCTTCATTTAGAATATTGCTCAGTGCTGACGGCCCCGTTCAAAGCAGGAGAAATATCAGAGCTGGAACAAATACAGAGATCATTTACGGCTCACATTGAGCCAGTAAAGCACCTAAATTACTGGGAACGCCTTCAAGTCTTGAACATGTACTCAATGGAGCGGAGGAGAGAGAGAGATACATGATAATATATACCTGGAAAGTACTCGAGGGCCTGGTCCCAAATCTGCACACTGCCATAACAACATACTAGAGCGAGAGATATGGAAGGAAGTGTAAAATAAACCCAGTGAGGAGCAGGGGTGCGGTGGGGACAATAAGGGAACACTGTATCAACATCCGGGGTCCCAGACTATTCAACATCTTACTAGAAGATATCAGAAACACGGCTGGAACAAGTGTAGAAGCCTTCAAGAGGAAACTGGGCAAGTATGTTCACCATTTGCCAGATCAACCAGGCTGTGATGGATATGTGGGCCAGCGGGCCTCTAGCAGCAACAGCCTGGTAGACCAGGCAAGCACCAGACGAGCCTGGCCCATGGCCGGGCTCCGAGAGTAGCTAAACTCTCAAAACTCTTCAAAGGTATATCAAAGGCAAAGGTATGTATACTATGCGGGGTAATGGAGAAGATAGTCCGGAGGAGAGTGATAGAACACTCGGAGAGAAGTGGGTATATAAACAATAACCAACACGGGCTTATAGATGGAAAGTCTTGCCTTACCAACCTTTTTGGAATGGTATGACAAGGTAACGGAAATGAGACAGGAGAGAAGCATCTGATACTGTACCCCACATGAGACTGGGGCAAAAACTTGACAAGCTGGCAGGAATAACTAAGAACGTACTCCGGTGGATCAAAGAATCCTTAGAGAGTAAGGAGTTAACAAGCTGGGTACAACAAGGATCAGTATTAGTACCATTACTTTTCTTATGTGAACTACATACCAGATGGGACTAAGTCAGATGTGTGTGTGTTCGCTGATCTAAAACTGAGAAGAATACAAACAAGGCACAGTACTCGCCCCCATCCTATTCCTGATATATGACATAGAGATGTGAGCCATAGCTCCGTGTCTTCCTTTGCGGATGACACCCGGATTGTCATGACAGTGACCTCCATCAAAGACACAGCAAGACTCCAAGCGGACATCAACCAAATCTTCAAATGGGCCACTCAAAACAATATGATGTTCAATGAAGAGAAATTTCAACTACTCAGATACGGAAAACTTGAAGAAATTAAAACTGTATCAGGATATACAACAAATTGTAACCATACAATAGAGAGAAAAAGTAATGTGAAGGATCTGGGAATAATAATGTCAGAGGATCTCGCCTTCAAAAACCACAACATTGTATCTACCGCATCTGCTAAGAAAATGATAGGATGGATAATAAGAACCTTCAAAACTAGGGACGCCAAGCCCATGATGATTCTCTTAAATTGCTTGTTCTCTCTAGGCTGGAATACTGCTGTACACTGACTTCCCCCTTCAAGGCAGGCGAAATTGCTCACCTGGAGAGTGTACAAAACACTTTTACAGCACACATAAGTACGATAAGGCACCTAAATTACTGGGAACGGTTGAAGTCCCTTGATTTGTATTCCCTGGAGCGCAGGCGAGAGAGATGCATGACAATATATAATTGGAAAATCCTAAAGGGATTAGTACCAAACTAGCACACGAAAATCACTCCCTATGAAAGCAAAAGACTCGGCAGGAGATGCAACATTTCCCCAATGAAAAGCAGGGACGCCACAAGTACATTGAAAGAACACAATAAGTGTCCGGGGCCCAAGACTGTTCAACTGCCTCCCAGCATACATTAGGGGGATTACCAATATACCCCTGGCTGTCTTCAAGAAGGCACTGGACAGGCACCTAAAGTCAGTACCTGACCAGCCGGGCTGTGGGTCGTACATCAGTTTGCGTGCGGCCAGAAGTAACAGCCTGGTTGTTCAGACCCTGATCCACCATGAGGTGTGGTCTCAGACCGAGCCGCGGGGGCGTTGACCCCCGAAACCCTCTCCATGTATACTTCAGATGAGGACAAAGAAAGACGGTAAATGAATCAGGACAAATTGCAAAGCTGGTCAGATAAGCGGGTACCTGAATTTAACCCCAGCAAATGCAAGGTTATGAAGGTAGGGGATTATGAAAACAGGGGAAGGGGACGGAAGATTCGGCTGTTTGAGAGGCAGGAAACATATATTGGGGGGATGGGGGGGAGGCAGAGCTGTAAGACACAGATGAGTTACAGGGATGTCAGGAAGTATTTCTTTATTTTCAGGTTGGTCGGGAAGCGGAATGACCTCAACTAAGTGGTGAAGGCAGACTCCATACACAATTTTAAGAATGTGTAAGATAGGGCCCATGAGGCTATGAGAGTGAATCTGGCAGATAAGTGGCAAGTAGAGAGGTGGGGACAGAAGCTAAGATTCGACCCCTGCAACCACTTATAGGTGAGTGCGCACGCACGCACACGCACAGTAATAAATCTTAAGCGGACTTGATAGGAGAGACAGAAACAGACTGAATAAAGAGAACCGTGATCAAGGAGACACAGATAAAGCACAGGATGAGAAGTGCGATGACTTGGATGTGACAGTGGTGGAGCCTAATTTAAAATACACCTTCAAGAATAAATAGATAATGCCCAAGAGACCAGAAATCAGTGATGACGATCATAGTGGAGAAGGCGAGACCAGGAGCTGAGTCTCGACCCCCATTCGAATACAAATCGGTGCGTACACCATCACTTGCTGCATCACAGCACTTGTGCTTTACTATGTTGGAGTGTGTATAATACCGAGCACATCTCCTGAGGCGCACATCAACCAAATAACTGTTGCAGTATTTGGACGACTGGCGAACCTAAGAACAGCATTCCGACATCTCAGTAAGGAGTCGTTCCGGACCCTGTACACCGTGTATGTCAGGCCCATACTGGAGTATACAACTCCAGTTTGGAACTCACACCTGGCCAAGCACGTCAGGAAACTAGAGAAAGTGCAAAGGTTTGCAACGAAACTAGTCCCGGAGCTAAGGGGCATGTCCTACGAGGAGAGGTTAAGAGAATTCGACCTGACGACACTGGAAGACAGGAAGGGATAACGACATATAAAATACTGAGAGGAATCGACAAAGTGGATAGAGACAAGATGTTCCAGAGATGGGACACGGCAACAAGGGGTCACAATCGGAAGTTGAAGACTCAGACCAGTCACAGGGATGTTAGGAAGTATTCCTTTAGCTATAGAGTTGTCACGAGGTGGAATAGTCTGGAAAGTGAGGTAGTGGAGGCAGGTACCATACATAGCTTTAAGAAGAGGTATGATAAAGCTCATGGAACAGGGAAAGAGTGGACCTAGTGGCGACCAGTGAAGAGGCGGGGCTAGGAGCTATGACTGGACCCCTGCAACCACAACTAGGTGAGTACTGTACATACACTACCATGACACAGTAAATATTTAGAAGGCAGCATAACCAAGAAGCAGCACAAGGTGACACCTAGATACCTGGGTGAACCATAAACACCTACATTATACAGTGATAAGACTGAGATTGTAATGATGATTCACCTGGTCTTGATAACATCACATTAACCAACATGGCAAACTACCATCTTAACCTGGCACAGCAGAGGTATGCTAACAATGCCGTGCTCAGTCAAGTGGAGTCACGGTTATGTTAGTAATGTTGCCAGAATTCGGTGTCACATCTAAAAAAAAAATCATGTAGGTTGTCAAACATTAATGGCTTACAGAATCTAAAAGTTGTACTATGTGTTCAGTACTCTGTTTATTTTTCTTGCCACCAGACAAAGATGCGTCTAACGTAAGGGTCAAATAGAGAAGGCGAATTCTGCCTTGCATTTTTAATGAGAAAAATCATTAGGTTACTTTTAGTTATGTTGATAGTTTATTGTTGTCTCTCTTCTGGCCACTGTATGAGCTATTTAATTTTGAAATATAAAGCTAAAGATGAATCCTACACATTAAGAAGTTATTTTCAACCTGAGGAACTTGAATAAGGGACTGCACTAAACCCGTATAACCATCTCCAGGTAATAATCTCCAGAAAAAAAGAGGTGGTAAATACTATATCTACGGTAAATGTATATTTCTGACATAATTTTGACGGGTTTCGAGATTTTTTCCTACTTTCGCAGCCCGGCCCTGGGCCGACTTGCCTGGGCCAGACTTGCCTGGGCCAGACTTGTCTGGCCGTTGAGGCCAGTAATCAATAAAGCCGATCGATAAATTACTAGAAAGTGCTAGGAGCTGTGCATCGACCCCTGCAAACACAAGTAGGTGAGTACACATACGCATATGAGGCTGATGATTTCAATAAGTAAATGGATGGGAAAGGCCACAAGGGTGCTCCTCCCACCCAAACTATAAATATAAATGTCAAGTTGTTGAAGGAAAGGTTACTACCAACGCAACACAAACATTCTTAGTGTACCAAGTTATTTTCCACGCGCCTCACAACCTCAATTCCTCAACGTTCTCTGTAAACTAACAATACTCTCTTTACTTACAGTTAGGTTAGCTTAAATTACGTTAACTTAAATAAAGTTGCATAAACCTGTAAACAGAATACTTAACCTTAAATAAGAAAATAAAAACACACGGCCATAACATGTCTGGCAGTGTTAAGTGAACATCACTACCCACGAGAGCCAGAGGCTTGGCACGCGGTTCAAAATACCACAATAAGAGCATAAGAACTGAGGAACACTGCAGCAGGTTTACTGGCCCATACCTGGAGCATACCTGGAGAGAGTTCCAGGGGTCAACGCCCCTGCGGCCCGGTCTGTGACCAGGCCTCATGTTGGATCAGAGCCTGATCAACCAGGCTGTTGCTGCTGGCCGCACGCAGTCCAACGTACGAACCACAGCCTGGCTGGTCAGGTACCGACTTTAGGTGCCTGTCCAGTGCCTGCTTGAAGACAGCCAGGGGTTTGTTGGTAATCCCCCTTATGTATGCTGGGAGGCAGTTGAACAGTCTTGGGCCCCTGACACTTATTGTGTTGTCTCTCAACGTGCTAGTGGCACCCCTGCTTTTCATTGGGTTGATGTTACATCGCCTGCCGAGTCTTTTGCTTTCGTAGGGAGTGACTCTCGTGTGTAAGTTTGGTACTAATCCCTCGAGAATTTTCCACGGGTATATAATAATGTATCTCTCCCACCTGCGTTCTAGGGAGTACAGGTTTAGGAACTTCAAGCGTTCCCAGTAATTGAGGTGGTTTATCGCAGTTATGTGTGCCGTGAAGGTTCTCTGCACATTTTCTAGGTCAGCAATTTCACCTGCCTTGAAAGGTGCAGTTAGTGTGCAGCAATATTCCAGCCTAGATAGAACAAGCTACCTGAAAAGTGTCAACATGGGCTTGGTATCCCTGGTTTTGAAGGTTCTCATTATCCATCCTGTCATTTTTCTAGCAGATGCGATTGCTACGGTGTTATGGTCCTTGAAGGTGAGATCCTCTGACATGATCACTCCCAGGTCTTTGACATTAGTTTTTTGCTGTATTGTGTGGTTGTAATTTGTTTTGTACTCCGATGAGATTTTAATTAATTCACGTTTTCCGTATCTGAGTAATTGAAATTTCTCATCATTGAACTTCATATTGTTTTCTGCAGCCCATTTAAAGATTTGGTTTATGTCTGCTTGGAGTCTTGCAGTGTCTTCAACGGTGGACACTGTCATACAGATTCGGGTGTCATCTGCAAAGGAAGACACAGCACTGTGGCTTATATCCCTGTCTATGTCCGATATGAGGATGAGGAACAAGTCCTTCTCAAATTAATACTTTCCCACTCAGATACTTGTACAACCTTTGCCTTAGATAAGTTAACCTTTGATGACTGTCGAGAGCTGTCCTACTCCTGGAGCCAGGCCCTGGGCCAGGCTTCTCTGCTATCTTCTGGTAAGATGTTGAACAGTTTGGGACCACGGATATTGATACAATGTTCTCTTATTGCTCCCATGGCGCTCCTGCAAAAGTCTCTCACTTCGGTATGCTGTCATGGCAGTGTGCAGATTTGGGACCAGGCCTTCAAGTACTTCCCAGGTATATATTATTATGTCTCTCTCTCCTCCACTACAGAGTACATATTTAGGACTTGGAGGCATTTCCAGTAATTTAGATGTTTTATTGAGCCTATGCAGGCCGTAAATGATCTCTGTATATGATCCAGCTGTAATATCTTCGGTGCCCTGAACGGAGCCGTCAACACTAAA
This sequence comes from Cherax destructor, assembly GCA_009830355.1. Lineage (NCBI taxonomy): Eukaryota > Metazoa > Arthropoda > Malacostraca > Decapoda > Parastacidae > Cherax > Cherax destructor. Next base: position 101,377 of record WNWK01005118.1, on the reverse strand, counting down.
CAAGAGAGCACAAGCGATCTCAGTGTCACCACTGGCACTATTTCTCTTGTTTTGAAAGCTCTTATTATCCACCCTATCATTTTCCTGGCTGTCGTGACATCTGCCCTGTTGTGTTCTTTAAAAGAAAGGTTAGCTGACATAATTACTTCCAAGTCTTTCACATGTTCCTTTCGTTCTATTTGATGATCCTTCTGGGTTTCGTTGTCAGTGGTATGTCATGTAGTCTACTATTAATTAGTCTTAAGAATGCCCACAATGCACAGCATATTAGGGGCTTTTGGCATGTACACCTCATTTATACCTATGTATCATGTCTAAATAACAACATTGTATCAGTTACCTAGAGTCACATAAATATACAGAGAAGACAGTGGAAGACAAGGTAATCAGTCCCTCATCAGCCTAGGAGCAGGTGATGAGCACCGTAGTCTTGAAGAATCTAATGTATCATACATCACCTTTTAAGGCAGGTGAAACTGTTGACCAGGAGACTATAAAGAGAACTTCTGTATCGGTTCAAACAAATTACTGGGAAAGTCCCTCAGGTTATACTCCCCAAAATTCAAGAGAGAAAATACATAATAATTTATACCCGAAAATACTTACAGGACTAAGTGCAACTGTGCACGCGGCCATTACTACCTTGTAAAGCTAGAGTCCAGTTAGATGGTGCAAAGTACCCCTATACCTTTGATGAGTTCCCAGAGTTTATATACTCCCGGTGCCCGGCCATGAGCCAGGCTCGTCTGGTGTTTTCCTGGTCAATCAAACTGTTGCTGCTGGTGGCCCGCTGCCCTACATATCCATCACGAGTGCAACAAGCAGCAGCAGCAGCAGCAGCAACAACAGCAGCAGCAACAACAGCAGCATCAGCAGAATCAGCAGCAGCAGCAACAACAGCAGCATCAGCAGAATCAGTAAGAACAGCATCAGCAGAATCAGTAACAACAGCATCAGCAGAATCAGCAACAGCAGCAGCAGCAACAACAGCATCAGCAGAATCATCATCATCAGCAGCAGCAGCAGCAGCAACAACAGCATCAGCAGAATCAGCAGCAGCAACAACAACAGCAGAATCAGTAACAACAGCATCAGCAGAATCAGCAGCAGCTATTACTACTACTACTACTACTAATAATAATATTGTTACTTTATTCTTCCTCCATCCATTGTCGTCAGTCTTTTTTTTTCTGCCTTTTTGTCCCGGTCAGTTGTGACCGCCACTATTAACTCTTTCATTACTGCTTCACTATTACTTGTACTACTACCTCATCACTACTACTGATAGTACCACTGCTGCTACCTTTACTACTACTACTATTGCCGCTATCCTATGTCCTCCACCACCACCACCACCACTACTACCACCACTACTACCACCACCACTACTACCACCACCACCACCACCACCACCACCACCACCACCACTACTACCACCACCACTACTACCACCACTACTACCACCACTACTACCACCACCACCACCACCACTACCACCACCACCACTACTACCACCACTACTACCACCACTACTACCACCACCACTACTACCACCACCACTACTACCACTACTACCACTACTACCACTACTACCACCACCACCACCACCACCACCACTACCACCACCACCACCTCTCTCTCCCACCGCCCCCTCTCATACATATTCTGGCCTCCCGGTCTCGCTTCAGTATGACTTGTCAAAAGTCTAAGTCCGAACTAAACGTAGTCATAAGTTTTGTTCATGTAAGTGCGGGTTATCGGTGTATTAAAGAACGCTACGAGGTAACGCAATAAATGTTACCTATGACTTGCAATATTCTCCCTTCATATAAAAGGGGAAATGCCTAGAGGCCCTTAGCGGTTGTGAGGTGGTATGGTGATACTATACCTCACTACGAGTTACAAACTTTGTTTAGATAACGTTTCACTTGTGCACCAAGCTTTTTCAAGTCAATAAATCATACCTGGGGTTAGTATGTTATGTAGGCCGAAGAGTCAATGGCGGCGGCGGCGGCGGCGGCGGGGATAACTGGTGGCGGCGTTATCATCGTTAACGACAATATGCTTTGTTGATCAACAGTATTGCTAATGTTTGGTCAACTAAAATCTTCCTTGGTTGTCAATAATTGTATTGGTTGTGGTGATAAGCCAGGATTCATAACATTTAAGTTGATATTTGTCACTTTTTATCACTATACTGACACCAGACCATCTCATCAAATAGACATACCTTTGATATACCTTTGAAGAGTTTCGAGAGTATCTACTCTCTGAGCCCGGCCATGGGCCAGGCTCGTCTGGTGCTTGCCTGGTCAACCAGGCTGTTGCTGCTGGAGGCCCGCTGCCCCACATATCCATCACAGCCTGGTTGATCTGGCACCTGGTGAAGATATTTGTCCAGTTTCCTCTTGAAGGCTTCTACACTGGTTCCAGCCGTGTTTCGGATATCTTCTGGTAAGATGTTGAATAGTCTGGGACCCCGGATGTTAATACAGTGCTCCCGTATTGTCCCCACCGCACCCCTGCTCCTCACTGGGTTTATTTTACACTTTCTCCCATATCTCTCACTCCAGTATGTTGTTATGGCAGTGTGCAGATTTGGGACCAGGCCCTCAAGTACTTTCCATGTATATATTATCATGTATCTCTCTCTCCTCCGCTCCAATGAGTACATGTTCAAGACTTGAAGGCGTTCCCAATAATTTAGATGTTTCAATGGCTCAATGTGAGCCGTAAACGATCTCTGGATTTGTTCCAGCTCTGCTATTTCTCCTGCCCTGAACGGGGCCGTCAGCACTGAGCAGTATTCTAAGTGAGGGAGCACTAGCGATTTGAATAGTGTCACCATCGGCATTATTTCCCTTGTTTTGAAAGTTCTCAATACCCACCCCGTCATCTTCCTGGCTGTTGTGATCTTTGTCTTGTTATGGTCTTTAAACGACAGATCAGCAGACATAATTATTCCCAAGTCCTTTACGTGTTCCTTTCGTTCTATGTGGTGACCCTCTTGCGTTTTGTATATAGTGTTCCTTTTGAGTTCTTCATTTTTTCCATACCTAAGAAGCTGAAACTTATCACCATTGAACGTCATGTTGTTCTCCACTGCCCATTGGAAGACCCTGCTTATGTCCTCCTGTAATTTTTCAGTGTCCTCTACCGTAGTGACTTTCATGCTTATTTTAGTGTCATCTGCAAATGATGATACAAAAGTGTGCTGGGTGTTTTTATCTATGTCTGCTATGAGGATGAGAAACAGCAGAGGTGCCAGGACAGTGCCTTGGGGCACTGAGCTTTTGACCTCGCTGATGCTGGATCTTGCCCTGTTCACTACTACTTTTTGTGTTCTTTGTGTTAGGAACTCAAAATCCACCTGCCTACCTTCCCGTAATGCCTATGGCCCTCATTTTGTGCGCTATCACTCCATGATCGCATTTGTCAAACGCCTTTGCAAAATCTGTGTAAATCACATCTGCGTTTTGGTCGTCCTCCAATGCCTCCGTAATTCTGTCATAATGGTTCAGCAGCTGTGACAGGCATGATCGACCCGCTCTAAAGCCATGCTGGTTCGGGTTATGTTGGTTGTGCTGGTCCATGAACTTTGTAATCTGCCGTCTCATCACTCTTTCAAAGATTTTTATGATGTGAGAGTGAGGGCTACTGGTCTGTAATTTTTAGCTAGTGCTCTACTACCTCCCTTATGCAAAGGAGCTATGTCTGCACTCTTTAAGGCCTCTGGAATTTCACCTAGATCTAAGCTCTTTCTCCACAGAATACTAAGGGCTCTTGCTAATGGTACTTTGCACTGCTTTATAAATAAAGCATTCCATGAATCTGGTCCAGGTGCTGAGTGAGTGGGCATGTTGGCCATTTCTTTTCGAAATCTATGGGATTTGTACTAATGTCGGTTAGGTGGTCTGCGCAGCCTTCTGCTGGAGTGAAAATATTTCTGCATTTTCTACCTTGCTGTCATTTAGTGGGTTGCTGAACACTGACTCATACTGTTCTTTTAGAATTTCACTCATTTCCTGTTCATCGTCCGTATACGAATCTCCTCTCAATAATGGTCCAATTCTACAGGTAGTTCTTAGCTTGGATTTTGCATAGGAGTAGAAATATTTTGGGTTTCTTGCAATATCCTGAATGGCTCTTTGTTCCCTTTGTACTTCTTCTGTCAGGTATGACATCTTAAGTTTTTGTTCTAATTCCGTGATCTCTCGGTTAAGGCTATCTCTCTTCTGTTGCAAGTTTCTATACTGGACGTATGTGCTATTTAAAGTAATGGTTCAGCTGGCGTACTTGTGTTTGTTGATACGAGGTGTTAACTTCCAGTTTCACTTGTGTACATGTCTGCTACACCTCCATGTGGAGTACATTCTAGCATCCACTATTTAGTTGTGATTGTTATACTGGCACCTGACAAAGTCGTCAATGTTGGTGGAGGTTATAACAGATACTTTCTTGTCAGCTCAACATTTTTGTTATGTTTACTGGAAGCATCTTAATTTTTCTGGAAATATCCATAAATATTCACAAAACTGGCACTGCAAATTCTATATGGACGTAAAAAGAAAGAAATCGGAACACCTTTGTTTTTGTGTCATGGCGTAATCAGCAGTGTATGAGGTCGTCCCAGTTTAAGACATGTACGCAGCCTGAACCAATACTTGAAACAGCACATACATCAAACATAGATCACATGCGATACTTCCAGTCTAGTGATGAACGTTAACAAATATAAAAGAATATTTTACGTATGAAAGCTCGCTCATCACAGCTACAACACGTCACTATACCTGACTTTCTTCTGCCCCAAGTATTATTCAATGATTAAAAGCCTGTTTTTAGCTATTGCAACTTGCGTGTCTCACTTACAGCCTGATAAGTGTAACGAGTCGGTTCCTTATCAGCCTGGCTGTGACTCCTGGTCTACGTGCTGCTAGCACCAACAGCTTGTTGATTAAGCGAGTCTGTGACTCTAGAAATCCACAACAGGCATTCAACATGTAGGGTGCGAAAATTTGTTGAAAGATGAGACCTTAATCATAAGCACATGCTTAAAAAACATACACCGTACATAATTGACAGAGAAATGAGGTGGTAGCAGGTGTAGCCAAGGTGGTAGCAGGTGTAGCCAAGGTGGTAGCAGGTGTAGCCAAGGTGGTAGCAGGTGTAGCCAAGGTGGTAGCAGGTGTAGCCAAGGTGGTAGCAGGTGTAGCCAAGGTGGTAGCAGGTGTAGCCAAGGTGGTATACACGGTGTAGCCAAGGTGGTAGCAGGTGTAGCCAAGGTGGTAGCAGGTGTAGCCAAGGTGGTAGCAGGTGTAGCCAAGGTGGTAGCAGGTGTAGCCAAGGTGGTAGCAGGTGTAACCAAGGTGGCAGCAGGTGGGAGTACAGTATCAATTAAGGTTGACAGTGTACTCCTTTTACAGCTATGATGCCTTTGCTTTCCACTAGATTTATTTTATATTTCGTGCCGCCTGTGTCACTCCAATAAGGTGGTGAAGGTAGTCTGCAGATCTGGGACCAGGGAATATACTGTCTTGTATCTCACCATCCTCCGCTCTACAGAGTACATTACAATTGCTTAAGGTATTTCCAGTAGATTTAATGTTTTATTGGTTTTATTGGTTATGCGGGCAGTAACCGATGTCTGTATACCTTTCCTATTCTGTTATCTCTCCTGCGTTGCAAGATGGTGAGAGCACTACCTGTAAGGTCTTCCTGGAGGGTATTCCGGGGATCAACTTCCCCGCTGCCCGTTCCATGACCAGGACTCCAGGTGGATCAGGGCCTGATCAACAAGGCTGTTACTGGTGGCCGCACGTAGTCCAAAGTACGAACCACAGCCCGGCTGATTCGGCACTAAGTATCTGTTCAGCTCTCTCTTGAGGACAGCCAGGGGTCTATGGGTAATTCCCCTTATGCCTGATGGGAGGCTGTTGAACAATCTTGGGCCCCGGACACTTATTGTTTTCTCTCTTAGTGTACTAATGGCGCCCCTACTTTTCATTGGGAGTATGTTGTTCGCCTGCCAAGTCTTTTGCTTTCGTAGGGAGTGATTTGTGTGTTCAGATTTGGGACCAGTACCTCTAGGATTTTCCAGGTGTAGATTATGATTCGAACAGTACTGTCATCGACTTGACTTCTCTTGTTCTTAAGCTTCTCATTATCCATTCTGTCAATACTTCTGGGCGCCGCTGCATTTGTCTTAGTGCGTTTTCTAAACCACAGGTCTACCGACCTGGAGGGTGTTCTGGGGGGTCAACGCCCCCGTGGCCCTGTCCATAACCAGGCCTCAATCTCGCTGGATCAGGGCCTGATCAACCAGGTTGTTACATACGAACCACAGCCTGGCTGGTCAGATATGTACTGGCCATGGGCCAGACTCGTCTGGTGCTCGCCTGGTCAGCCAGGCTGTTGCTGCTGGAGGTCCGCTGCCCCACATATCCATCACAGCCTGGTTGATCTGGCACCTGGTGAAGATACTTGTCCAGTTTCCTCTTGAAGGCTTCCACGAGCTCAGGAAATTTCTTCTTTTACAGTGCCTGGAGGCCTGTTTAACTACCTGGTGATGCCATTCGGACACTGCAAAGCCGCCTCTACCTTCTAGAGGCTTATGAATTGGCCGTGTTTCAGATATCTTCTGGTAAGATGTTGAATAGTCTGGGACCCCGGATGTTAATACAGTGCTCCCTTATTGTCCCCACTGGGTTTATTTTACACTTTCTCCCATATCTCTCACTCCAGTATGTTGTTATGGCTGTGTGCAAATTTGGGTGCTTTAGGTGCTTTACTGGCTCAATGTGAGCCGTAAACGATCTCTGTATTTGTTTCAGCTCTGATATTTCTCCTGCCCTGAACGGGCCGTCAGCACTGAGCAATATTCTAGTGAGGGAGCACTAGCGATTTGAAGAGTGTCACCATCGGCATTATTTCCCTTGTTTTGAAAGTTCTCAATACCCACCCCGTCATCTTCCTGGCTGTTGAGATCTTTGTCTTGTTATGGACTTTAAAAGAAAGGTCAGCTGACATAATTATTCCCAGGTCTTTTACGTGTTCTTTTCGTTCTATTTGGTGACCCTCTTGAGTTTTGTATACAGTGTTCCTTTTGAGTTCTTCATTTTTTCCATACCTAAGCAGCTGAAACTTATCACCATTGAACGTCATGTTGTTCTCCACTGCCCACTGGAAGACCCTGCTTATGTCCTCCTGTAATTTTTCAGTGTCCTCTACCGTAGTGACTTTCATGCTTATTTTAGTGTCATCTGCAAATGATGATACAAAAGTGTGTGGTGTTGTATGTGGTGGTGGTGGTGGTGTTGTGTATGGTGGTGGTTTTGTGTGTGGTGGTGGTGGTGGTGTTGTGTGTGTTGTGTGTGGTGGTGTTGTGTGTGTTGTGTGTGGTGGTGGTGTTGTGTGTGTTGGTGTGTGTTGTGTGTGGTGGTGGTGTTGTGTGTGGTGGTGGTGTTGTGTGTGGTGGTGGTGGGTGGTGGTGTGTGGTGGTAGTAGTGGTGGTGTGTGGTGGTGGTAGTGGTGGTGTGTGGTGGTGGTGAGTATGGTGGTGGTGGCGAGTATGGTGGTGGTGGCGTGTATGATGGTGGTGGTGTTTGTTCGTGGTGTGTGGTGGTGGTGTTTGTTCGTGGTGTGTGGTGGTGGTGGTGTTTGTTCGTGGTGTGTGGTGGTGGTGGTGTTTGTTCGTGGTGTGTGGTGGTGGTGTTTGTTCGTGGTGTGTGGTGGTGGTGTGTGGTGATAAGGATGGTGGTGGTGGGGATGGTGGTAATGGTGGTGGTGATGGTGTAGGGAGCAACCACCACCTTCCCGCTATTACACCACAGTCACGCCCACTTCCGCTTCCCTCACTGATGCTGCTGAGGATGGTGGTGGTAGTGGTGATGGTTGTAGTTGTGGTGGTGTTGGTTGTAGTTGTGGTGGTGTTGGTTGTAGTTGTGGTGGTGGTGGAGGTAGTGGTGGTAGTGGTGGTGATGGTGGAAGTGGTGGTGCTGGTGGTGGTATTGGTAGCGGTGGTGGTGGTGATGGTATTGGTGGTGATAGTGGTGGTGGTGGTGGTGATGGTATTGGTGGTGATAGTGGTGGTGGTGGTGTTCGATGGTAGTGTGGTGGTGGCAGTGGTAGTAGTGGTGTGATGGTGGTGGTGATGGTAGTGGTGGTGATGGTAGTAGCGAGGGGGTGGTGGTGTTTGGTGGTGTGGTGGGTGATAATGGTTGTGGTAGTGAGTGATGAGGTAGGAGTGATGAGGTGGTGGTAGTGATGTAGGAGTGATGAGGTGGTGGTAGTGATGAGGTGGTGGTAGTGATGAAGTGGTGGTAGTGATGAGGTGGTGGTAGTGATGAGGTGGTGGTAGTGATGAGGTGGTGGTAGTGATGAGGTGGTGGTAGTGATGAGGTGGTGGTAGTGATGAGGTGGTGGTAGTGATGAGGTGGTGGTAGTGATGAGGTGGTGGTAGTGATGAGGTGGTGGTAGTGATGAGGTGGTAGTAGTAATGAGGTGGTAGTAGTAATGAGGTGGTGGTAGTGAGGATGAGGTGATAGTAGTAGGAGTGATGAGGTGGTGGTAGTAGTGGAGTGATGAGTGGTAGTAGTGATGAGGTGGTAAGGTGGTGAGAGTAGTAGTAGTAGTGATGAGGTGGTAGTAGTAGGAGTGATGAGGTGGTAGTAGTAGTAGTGAGTGATGAGGTGGTAGTAGTAGTAGATGATGAGGTGGTAGTAGTAGAGTGATGAGGTGGTAGTAGTAGGAGTGATGAGGTGGTAGTAGTAGGAGTGATGAGGTGGTAGTAGGAGTTGAGTGATGAGGTGGTAGTAGGTAGTTGAGTGATGAGGTAGTAGGTAGTAGCAGTGAGTGATGAGGTGGTAGTAGTAGGAGTGATGAGGGTAGTGTAGGTAGTGATGAGTTGTAGTAGGAGTGATGAGGTGGTGGTAGTAGTAGTGATGAGGTGGTAGTAGGAGTGATGAGGTGGTAGTAGGAGTAATGAGGTGGTAGTAAGAGTAATGAGGTGGTAGTAAGAGTAATGAGGTGGTAGTAGTAGTGATGAGGTAGTAGTAGTAGTAGTGATGAGGTGGTAGTAGGTAGTAGTGATGAGGTGGTAGTAGTAGGAGTGATGAGGTGGTAGTAGTAGGAATGATGAGGTGGTGGTAGTAGTAGGAGTGATGAGGTGGTAGTAGTAGAGTGATGAGGTGGTAGTAGGAGTGATGAGGTGGTAGTAGTAGTGATGAGGTAGTAGTAGTAGTAGTGATGAGGTGGTAGTAGTATGAGGTGGAGTAGATGAGGTGGTAGTAGTATGAGGAGTAGTAGGTGATGAGGTGGTGTAGTAGTAGTAGAGAGGTGGTGTAGGATGAGGGGGTGTAGTAAGGAGTGATGAGGTGGTAGTAGTAAGAGTGATGAGGTGGTAGTAGTAGGGGTGATGAGGTGGTGGTAGTAGTAGGGGTGATGAGGTGGTAGTAGTAGTAATAGTGAGTGATGTGGTAGTAGTGATAAGGTGGTAGTTGTAGTAGTGATGAGGTGATAGTAGTAGTAATGAGGTGGTAGTAGTAGGAGTGAAGAAGTGGTAGTATTAGTAGTAGTAGTTAGTGATGAGGTGTTGGTAGTAGGAGTGATGTGGTGGTAGTAGTACTACTACTAGGAGTGATGAGGTGGTAGTTTTAATAGTGAGTGATGAGGTGGTAGTAGTAGTAGTAATGAGGTGGTAGTATTAGTAGTAGTAGTGGGTGATGAGGTGGTGGTAGTAGTAGGAGTGATGTGGTGGTAGTAGTAGTAGTAATAGTGAGTGATGTGGTAGTGATGAGGTGGTAGTTGTAGTAGTGAGTGATGTGGCAATAGTGATGAGGTGGTAGTTGTAGTAGTGAGTGATGTGGTAGTAGTGATGAGGTGGTGGTAGTAGTAGTGAGTGATGAGGTAGCTGTAGTAGTAGAAGTGATGTGGTGGTAGTAGTAGGAGTGATGAGGTGGTAGTATTAATAGTAGTAGTGAGTGATGAGGTGGTGGTAGTAGTAGTGGGAGATGAGGTGGTGGTAGTAGTAGTGAGCGATGATGTGGTGGTAGTAGTAGGAGTGATGTGGTAGTGAGTGATGAGGTGGTAGTAATAGTAAGTGATGAGGTGGTAGTAATAGTAAGTGATGAGGTGGTAGTAATAGTAAGTGATGAGGTGGTGGTAGTGTGGGAGTGATGTGATAGAGTGATGAAGTTTTGATGGTGATGAGTGGCGATGGTGGTGTTAGTAGTGGTGGATAATGGTGGTGGTGGTGGTGACCTGTGACTGTTTTAGAAGGGTTTTCCCACGCTTGCAGCCTGACCTCAAGATACTTTACTACAAGTTTACCTGAAGACAATTTCGGGGATGAAATCCCCCCCACGACGCACAGTCCCAGACTAGGCCTCCTGGTGGATGAAATCCCCCCCCACGACGCACAGTCCCAGACTAGGCCTCCTGGTGGATGAAATCCCCCCCCCACGACGCACAGTCCCAGACTAGGCCTCCTGGTGGATGAAATCCCCACGACGCACAGTCCCAGACTAGGCCTCCTGGTGGATGAAATCCCCCACGACGCACAGTCCCAGACTAGGCCTCCTGGTGGATGAAATCCCCCACGACGCACAGTCCCAGACTAGGCCTCCTGGTGGATGAAATCTCCCCACGACGCACAGTCCCAGACTAGGCCTCCTGGTGGATGAAATCCCCCACGACGCACAGTCCCAGACTAGGCCTTCTGGTGGATGAAATCCCCCCACGACGCACAGTCCCAGACTAGGCCTCCTGGTGGATGAAATCCCCCCCACGACGCACAGTCCCAGACTAGGCCTCCTGGTGGATGAAATCCCCCACGACGCACAGTCCCAGACTAGGCCTCCTGGTGGATGAAATCCCCCAAGACGCACAGTCCCAGACTAGGCCTCCTGGTGGATGAAATCCCCCACGACGCACAGTCCCCAGACTAGGCCTCCTGGTGGATGAAATCCCCCACGACGCACAGTCCCAGACTAGGCCTCCTGGTGGATGAAATCCCCCCACGACGCACAGTCCCAGACTAGGCCTCCTGGTGGATGAAATCCCCCACGACGCACAGTCCCAGACTAGGCCTCCTGGTGGATGAAATCCCCCACGACGCACAGTCCCAGACTAGGCCTCCTGGTGGATGAAATCCCCCCACGACGCACAGTCCCAGACTAGGCCTCCTGGTGGATGAAATCCCCCCACGACGCACAGTCCCAGACTAGGCCTCCTGGTGGATGAAATCCCCCACGACGCACAGTCCCAGACTAGGCCTCCTGGTGGATGAAATCCCCACGACGCACAGTCCCAGACTAGGCCTCCTGGTGGATGAAATCCCCCACGACGCACAGTCCCAGACTAGGCCTCCTGGTGGATGAAATCCCCACGACGCACAGTCCCAGACTAGGCCTCCTGGTGGATGAAATCCCCCACGACGCACAGTCCCAGACTAGGCCTCCTGGTGGATGAAATCCCCCACGACGCACAGTCCCAGACTAGGCCTCCTGGTGGATGAAATCCCCCACGACGCACAGTCCCAGACTAGGCCTCCTGGTGGATGAAATCCCCCCCCACGACGCACAGTCCCAGACTAGGCCTCCTGGTGGATGAAATCCCCCCCCCACGACGCACAGTCCCAGACTAGGCCTCCTGGTGGATGGATTCTTTTACCAGAGTTTGTGTTGGTAACACAGAGTCCAATATATGCACCACAGACCAGCTTATCAGGAACTGTCTTCAGGAGCGTATCGAGTTCTCTCTTTTAACATGTAGCGGTGTTGGTGTACTCACTGCACACCTGATTTTCACTGGGGGTATTTTGCACCGTCTGCAAAACCTGTCAATTTCATAGGGAGTGAGTTCTGTGCGCAGTTCTGTACGCAAATTTTGGACAAATTCCTTCAGAATTCTCCACGTGTAAATAGTGATTCATCGTTCTGGCCAAAGTTTCAACGACCTTCAGCATTCACAATAATGTAGGCGCTAAGTTGAATTTATACCACCAGTGAAGATTCAATGCACGTTCTCCAGTCTTCTAATACCCCCTTAATACCACTTTACAAGAGATATAAGTGTGTACATCAAAATATCAGTCTAGAAAAAACAAGTGCCTACAGGACGCCAATATTGGTTTGGCATCTCTAATTTCAAAGTTCTATTTATCCAGCCAATCATTCTCCTCATGGGTGTAATAACACTGTTTTTTTTATTGTTGAACGTAAGATTTAATATCACGCCGAAGTTCTTCACAATCTTTTCTGCTCTACTAAATAATTTGAGTTATACAATATTCACTTCCATTTTTTATTTTTATTTTCTATTGCGGCTTAAGTGAAATTAGTCCTCGTGGAACATTACATTATTTTCTGTGTCCCACTGGAAGATTTGTCTAATATCAATTTGAAAATTTGCTGCTGTCTCTTAAATGGATGTCACTCATTCAAATTCCTGTATTATATGGAAACAATGATGTATTGATATATCTTAAATCTTTTTCGGCATCAGATATGAGATGAAAAAGAACTGGGACGAGTACTTTGCCTTTACGAAGAACGCTTTTTACTGTGGCAGCCTCCGACTCAACTCTGTTTACTATTACTTTCTGTAATCTATTTGTCAAGAAGTTAAATATTCATCCGCCCTCTTTTCCAGTTATTCCTTTTCCAACTGTTCGCTTTTGGAAAGAATCAACAACTCATAGTGAACATAGGATACAAAACACAGAATGACCATCGAACAGAACGAAAGCAGCAGAAGATATATCAGAGCTGGAGAATGTATGGAGATCGTTTACTGCCCGCATAGCATCAATAAAACATTAAAATTACTGGGAATGCCTCGAAGTATCTGACATATACTGAAAATATATCCATGAGAGATACTGGAAGGTCAGGTCCGAAATCTGCACACTACCATAACATAACATGGTACTGGAGTGAGAGATATGGGAAGCAATGTAAAATAGACCCACAGAGAAGATGTGACGCCATGGGAACAAGTGTCAACATCAGTGGTCCGACACTAGCTATATTGTATATAATATCTGCTGATAGCATTTTCGGAAGAAGCTAGAAGTTTTCATGAGGAACCTGGATCATAAGCGCCTGCTAAATCAGACAGTGATAGCTATGTTGACCAGCAGGCCGCCAGCAGCAGCGATCTGACTGAACAGACCAGACTCCCAGGGTAGGAAAAAACCTCGACATTACTCAAAGGTATATTACAGGTAAAATGGTAGTGGTGGTGGTGGAGAAATAACATACGGTGTGTACTGGGGCAGAACAGAAAGCAACAACGTCCTGTTACTGAGGCAGAACAAAAAGCAACAACGTCCTGTTACTGGGGAAGAACAGAAAGCAACAACGTCCTGTTACTGAGGCAGAACAGAAAGCAACAACGTTCTGTTACTGAGGCAGAACAGAAAGCAACAACGTCCTGTTACTGAGGCAGAACAGAAAGCAACAACGTCCTGTTACTGAGGCAGAATAGAAAGCAACAACGTCCTGTTACTGAGGCAGAACAGAAAGCAACAACGTCCTGTTACTGGGGCAGTAAAACAGAAAGCAACACCGTCCTGTTACTGGGGCAGTAGATCAGAAAGCAACAACATCCTGTTACTGGGGCAGTAGATCAGAAAGCAACAACGTCCTGTTACTGGGGCAGTAGATCAGAAAGCAACAACATCCTGTTACTGGGGCAGTAGATCAGAAAGCAACAACGTCCTGTTACTGGGGCAGTAGATCAGAAAGCAACAACATCCTGTTACAGGGGCAGTAGATCAGAAAGCAACAACATCCTGTTACTGGGGCAGTAGATCAGAAAGCAACAACGTCCTGTTACTGGGGCAGTAGATCAGAAAGCAACAACATCCTGTTACTGGGCAGTAGATCAGAAAGCAACAACGTCCTGTTACTGGGGCAGTAGATCAGAAAGCAACAACATCCTGTTACTGGGGCAGTAGATCAGAAAGCAACAACGTCCTGTTACTGGGACAGTAGATCAGAAAGCAACAACATCCTGTTACTGGGGCAGTAGATCAGAAAGCAACAACGTCCTGTTACTGGGGCAGTAGATCAGAAAGCAACAACGTCCTGTTACTGGGGCAGTAGATCAGAAAGCAACAACGTCCTGTTACTGGGGCAGTAGAACAGAAAGCAACAACATCCTGTTACTGGGGCAGTAGATCAGAAAGTAACAACGCCCTGTTACTGTGGCAGTAGAACAGAAAGCAACAACATCCTGTTACTGGGGCAGTAGAACAGAAAGCAACAACATCCTGTTACTGGGGCAGTAGATCAGAAAGCAACAACATCCTGTTACTGGGGCAGTAGATCAGAAAGCAACAACGTCCTGTTACTGGGGCAGTAGATCAGAAAGCAACAACATCCTGTTAATGGGGCAGTAAAACAGAAAGCAACAACATCCTGTTACTGGGGCAGTAGATCAGAAAGTAACAACGCCCTGTTACTGGGGCAGTAGAACAGAAAGCAACAACGTCCTGTTACTGGGGCAGTAGATCAGAAAGCAACAACATCCTGTTACTGGGGCAGTAGATCAGAAAGCAACAACGTCCTGTTACTGGGGCAGTAGAACAGAGAGCAACAACGTCCTGTTACTGGGGCAGTAGAACAGAGAGCAACAACATCCTGTTACTGGGGCAGTAGAACAGAAAGCAACAACGTCCTGTTACTGGGGCAGTAGATCAGAAAGCAACAACATCCTGTTACTGGGGCAGTAGATCTGAAAGCAACAACGTCCTGTTACTGGGGCAGTAGATCAGAAAGCAACAACATCCTGTTGCTGGGGCAGTAGATCAGAAAGCAACAACATCCTGTTACTGGGGCAGCAGATCAGAAAGCAACAACGTCCTGTTACTGGAGCAGTAGAACAGAGAGCAACAACATCCTGTTACTGGGGCAGTAGAACAGAAAGCAACAACGTCCTGTTACTGGGGCAGTAGATCAGAAAGCAACAACATCCTGTTACTGGGGCAGTAGAACAGAAAGCAACAACATCCTGTTACTGGGGCAGTAGAACTGAAAGCAACAACGTCCTGTTACTGGGGCAGTAGATCAGAAAGCAACAACATCCTGTTACTGGGGCAGTAGATCAGAAAGCAACAACGTCCTGTTACTGGGGCAGTAGATCAGAAAGCAACAACATCCTGTTACTGGGGCAGTAGAACAGAAAGCAACAACATCCTGTTACTGGGGCAGTAGAACAGAAAGCAACAACGTCCTGTTACTGGGGCAGTAGATCAGAAAGCAACAACATCCTGTTACTGGGGCAGTAGATCAGAAAGCAACAACATCCTGTTACTGGGGCAGTAGAACAGAAAGCAACAACATCCTGTTACTGGGGCAGTAGAACAGAAAGCAACAACGTCCTGTTACTGGGGCAGTAGATCAGAAAGCAACAACATCCTGTTACTGGGGCAGTAGAACAGAAAGCAACAACGTCCTGTTACTGGGGCAGTAGATCAGAAAGCAACAACATCCTGTTACTGGGGCAGTAGATCAGAAAGCAACAACATCCTGTTACTGGGGCAGTAGATCAGAAAGCAACAACATCCTGTTACTGGGGCAGTAGAACAGAAAGCAACAACGTCCTGTTACTGGGGCAGTAGAACAGAAAGCAACAACATCCTGTTACTGGGGCAGTAGATCAGAAAGCAACAACATCCTGTTACTGGGGCAGTAGATCAGAAAGCAACAACATCCTGTTACTGGGGCAGTAGAACAGAAAGCAACAACGTCCTGTTACTGGGGCAGTAGAACAGAAAGCAACAACATCCTGTTACTGGGGCAGTAGAACAGAAAGCAACAACGTCCTATTACTGGGGCAGTAGATCAGAAAGCAACAACATCCTGTTACTGGGGCAGTAGATCAGAAAGCAACAACATCCTGTTACAGGGGCAGTAGATCAGAAAGCAACAACATCCTGTTACTGGGGCAGTAGAACAGAAAGCAACAACGTCCTGTTACTGGGGCAGTAGAACAGAAAGCAACAACATCCTGTTACTGGGGCAGTAGAACAGAAAGCAACATCCTGTTACAGGGGCAGTAGATCAGAAAGCAACAACATCCTGTTACTGGGGCAGTAGATCAAAAATTAAGTGTCTTACAATACATTCCGGACACCTGCAACTAGTGTTACCCTTTCCTCTGTATTACCCTCTATTCCCTTATTCCCTCTCTCCCGTCTCTACCTCCCCACTTTCCTACTTGCTGTCCCTTTATCTTTTTTTTCTACCCTACCCCTCTGGCCACCTTTTCTTGTGGTTACATCTACTGTGTAAAAGATCAACCAGGCTGTAATGGCTATCTGGGAAAACGGGACAGAGAAGCCTGGTCCCAGGCCCACATAGGTGATGTTTATCACTACAATAATCCCTCCCCCCCCACACACACACAGCCAGGTAGCGCCAACATGTAGCCAACACATCATGCACATGAAGAAACTAGTATAGATCCAAAGATGGACTTCCTACCTGTTGAAGGTTCCGAGGGTCATCGTCTCCACTGTTTGGACCCAAACCAGATCTCATGGTTACTGGCCTGATCTCCTATACGTTTTTAGTATCAGCGCTCAGTCCAACATACGCACCACAAACTGGCTAATCAGGAACTGTTTTTGGAGGAATCCGTCAAATTCCCTTTTGAAGACAATCAGGAGTCTGTTAGTAATTCCCCCTTATATGTATTGAGCCCTTTACACTCAGTTATGTCTTAATGTTCTCTTTACACTGTGTACAGGGCGTCTGCTCTGTTATGTAGTAATTTAAGTGTGTAGTTAGATCGATCCCTCCAGTATTTTCCAGGTATATATTACGATACATTTTTCTCCTTTACATTCCAGAGCAAAAGTTTGAGGGTTTTTAGACGACATGAAAAGATTTGTGTTCATATTTGGTGTAAAATGAGGTTAGGTGTTATAATGCAACAATAAATTTGTCATTGACCTGCTATTTTATATTGCTATTTCTATATTGCTAATTTTGATGATGAAAATATTTTTTCTTACGGAATAAACACTAACTCTAACAAACATATCTTTAGTGAAATCCTGCCAGTAATGCGAAAATTACTCTATAACTCCCTGTTTATCCTCATGTCTGTGTTGAACACCCTTCAGTGTCTCTTGTAAACACTCAAGCAGAAACCTTCCCTCACCCTCCCCAGCCTTCCTCACGCTGACTCCTCTACTTCCCTAGGTCTTGCTATTTTCCTGCTTTCTTCAATTCCAAGAAATATTTAGATTTTAAGTGAGGTATTGTGAAGAAATGATATTTTGTGTTTTTAATATCGTTACGTAATATCGTATTATCTTCGAGGATGCTTACAATATAAAGAAGTGTGTTCACAGACGCAACATGTCTAATAAAAGTCACAGGTGGGCAGTGTTCCTGTACATGCTCGCCTCTTGCAGTACACTGTCAAGGGTGTAGTAACTATCTTGAAGGGACGCGTGACTTACCCTGACCTTGGCCATTTCCTCAACTTCCACTACCTTCACCTAAACCATGGCTTTCTTCCCTTTACCCGCAACCTGATATTGCTCCAAGACCAACCGAAACGTCATCCACTTATTTCCAATTTCTGGATTGTGAAGTAATACTCATAATATAAGAATAAGCTAATGTGTATATAAAACATATTTAAATAATGAAACCCTAAGTCATGTGTCCTTTCCAGGCTGGAATCCTGTTGTGTACTAACTGCCCCTTCAAGCCTGGCGAGAATACTGAGCTAGAAAGAGTACATAGACCTTCAACTGCATTTCTTGAACATAGGTGAGAAAGGTACATCACAATTAACATCTGGAAAATCCTGGGGACACCGGTCCCAAACCTGCACACCAAAATCTCTCTATGAAAGCAAGAGACGGCAGATAGTGCAGAGTACCCCCAATAAAAAAGTAAACTAAAGAGAGTACTCGGTAAGTGTCAGAGGTCCCCGACTCTTTAACGCCCTTCCTTCATTCTTAAGAAGAAATACCCACAAACCTCTGACTGTCTTCAAGAGGGAACTTGAAAGTTCCTCAATTCAATTCCTCATCAACCAGGCAGTAGTATGCATATAGGATTGTGCGCGGATCAGGTCTTGACCCAGCAGGCCTAGTATGGAACTAGGCCGCGGGGACCTTAACCCCCTAAAAGCATCCTTCAGGAAACCTTCAGGAACTGCTCACAGAAAATCACTAGTTGCTTTCGTTGTGTCGCTCTCGATGGCAGGAACCACATTCGTCTGGCAATACAATGAAGGAACTGAAACCTTCTTCATCCTCAAGTCTAATAATTTCTTAAAGATCATCAATTACATTACACCTCCACTAACTAGCCTGCACTAGCTAGCTTGGCCAAAACTTTGTGACCACTGCTATTACTCGTTCACCGCAGCAGCACTACTTCCTCCTCTCGTGTTTCCTTATACGAATTTTCTTTTTTCATATCTCTGCATCAGACTGATAACTATCTTGGTTGGTGAGCTATCTCTTAAAGATACCCAGGTGTTGCATGTGCCTTATTTACCATCCTCCTCTTTGTTCTTAAAATTAATCTTCTTGTTCTCCTTTCTAAGAAGCTGTGTCCCCGTCCTTGCTACTTCTAATTCTACCTTTCTCCAAAGGTATAGCTGTTCGAGACTCAGGGAAGACATCCTCAACACTTCAATTGCGTTAGCACTTAAAATTCACTAAGAACGTCTTCAGAGGACACAGGAAATTTTTTAGGAAGGTCAGGTTGCTAAGTTAGTTTTGGTGTAAAATTAAAAATGTGTATACTGTAATAACTCATAATATATATCAATGCATAGAGTAAATTTTTAACAGGATCTATTTTTTGGGCAGTTGAGTTTGTTTGAGCAACTCTGCCTAAAAAAACTTGATATTTACACACACACAGCTGAGCTTGCTGCCTGACCTTTATGAAGCATGCTCCAGTCTACCGGCATCCCTTTTTTTTAATGTTTGTAAACAAATCGTTATCCAGATCCCAGTACATTTAATGATCAGTTACATTACTGTGAAGTATTGCCGAGGATTACTTCCGCAGCCCGGTATCTAATCAGACAACCTGGTGGATAGTCCGCTTAGTCAAGAGTATTTACAATTCCCTGTTGACGAAGGCACCATATCCCAGCTGATAACAACATAGGAATATATACAAGATACTTGTGAAAATCTAAAACTTTTTATTAGGAAAGGTTTTGCTCCTGGTAACTTTGTCAGTTCAATACAGAACATATCAGTAAGTACAGGGAAAGAGAAGCTCATTGTGGGCGGTGTCAGGTCACTGATGTGTCTGTCAGGTCATTTGACTGCAGTGTCTTGCTGGGGTTGTATCATACTGCCCAACATACATGAAGGATACATAAAGAATGGTTCCGGGAGGGATGGAGGGTCAGCGCCTTCGTGGCC
Source organism: Cherax destructor (assembly GCA_009830355.1). Taxonomy (NCBI): domain Eukaryota; kingdom Metazoa; phylum Arthropoda; class Malacostraca; order Decapoda; family Parastacidae; genus Cherax; species Cherax destructor. Next base: position 81,960 of record WNWK01005118.1, on the reverse strand, counting down.
GGGTTCGAGACCAGGCCTCCTGGTGGATCAAGGCCTGATAAACCAGGCAGTTATTGCTGGACGCACGCAGTCCAACGTATGAACCACGGCCCAGCTGGTCAGGAACTAATTTGAGGAACTTGTCCAGTTTCCCCTTGAAGACAGCCAGAGGTTTGTTGGTAATTCCCTTATGCTTGGAGGGAGGGCGTTGAAGAGTCTGGGATCTCTGACACTCAATGGATTCTTCGTGTATTCGACGCGCCCCTGTTTATTAAAGGTATTTTGCACTATCTGTCAAGTCTCTTTTTTCTATATCTGTCAAGTCTCTTTTTTCTATATCTGTCAAGTCTCTTTTTTCTATATCTGTCAAGTCTCTTTTTTCTATATCTGTCAAGTCTCTTTTTTCTATATCTGTCAAGTCTCTTTTTTCTATATCTGTCAAGTCTCTTTTTCTATATCTGTCAAGTCTCTTTTTCTATATCTGTCAAGTCTCTTTTTCTATATCTGTCAAGTCTCTTTTTCTATATCTGTCAAGTCTCTTTTTCTATATCTGTCAAGTCTCTTTTTTCTATATCTGTCAAGTCTCTTTTTTCTATATCTGTCAAGTCTCTTTTTTCTATATCTGTCAAGTCTCTTTTTTCTATATCTGTCAAGTCTCTTTTTTCTATATCTGTCAAGTCTCTTTTTTCTATATCTGTCAAGTCTCTTTTTTCTATATCTGTCAAGTCTCTTTTTTCTATATCTGTCAAGTCTCTTTTTCTATATCTGTCAAGTCTCTTTTTCTATATCTGTCAAGTCTCTTTTTCTATATCTGTCAAGTCTCTTTTTCTATATCTGTCAAGTCTCTTTTTCTATATCTGTCAAGTCTCTTTTTCTATATCTGTCAAGTCTCTTTTGTTTCTATATCTGTCAAGTCTCTTTTTCTATATCTGTCAAGTCTCTTTTTCTATATCTGTCAAGTCTCTTTTTCTATATCTGTCAAGTCTCTTTTTCTATATCTGTCAAGTCTCTTTTTCTATATCTGTCAAGTCTCTTTTTCTATATCTGTCAAGTCTCTTTTTCTATATCTGTCAAGTCTCTTTTTCTATATCTGTCAAGTCTCTTTTTTCTATATCTGTCAAGTCTCTTGTTTCTATATCTGTCAAGTCTCTTGTTTCTATATCTGTCAAGTCTCTTGTTTCTATATCTGTCAAGTCTCTTGTTTCTATATCTGTCAAGTCTCTTGTTTCTATATCTGTCAAGTCTCTTGTTTCTATATCTGTCAAGTCTCTTGTTTCTATATCTGTCAAGTCTCTTGTTTCTATATCTGTCAAGTCTCTTGTTTCTATATCTGTCAAGTCTCTTGTTTCTATATCTGTCAAGTCTCTTGTTTCTATATCTGTCAAGTCTCTTGTTTCTATATCTGTCAAGTCTCTTGTTTCTATATCTGTCAAGTCTCTTGTTTCTATATCTGTCAAGTCTCTTGTTTCTATATCTGTCAAGTCTCTTGTTTCTATATCTGTCAAGTCTCTTGTTTCTATATCTGTCAAGTCTCTTGTTTCTATATCTGTCAAGTCTCTTGTTTCTATATCTGTCAAGTCTCTTGTTTCTATATCTGTCAAGTCTCTTGTTTCTATATCTGTCAAGTCTCTTGTTTCTATATCTGTCAAGTCTCTTGTTTCTATATCTGTCAAGCTCTTGTTTCTATATCTGTCAAGTCTCTTGTTTCTATATCTGTCAAGTCTCTTGTTTCTATATCTGTCAAGTCTCTTGTTTCTATATCTGTCAAGTCTCTTGTTTCTATATCTGTCAAGTCTCTTGTTTCTATATCTGTCAAGTCTCTTGTTTCTATATCTGTCAAGTCTCTTGTTTCTATATCTGTCAAGTCTCTTGTTTCCATACGGAGTTATTTCAGTGTGCAAGTTTGGAACCAGTCTCTCCAGTTGTAAATTATGATGTACCTATGTCGCCCACGTTCCAAAGAATATAGTTTAAGGTACTTCAAGCATTCCCAGTAGTTCAGATGCTTGACTGAGTGTGTATGAGCAGTGAAAGGTCTCAGTGCGTTTTCCAGCTCGGCAGTCTCGCCTGTCTTAAAAACGGCCTCTTGCTTTGAAAGTTCTTGATATCCAGCCTATCATTCTCCATGCTGTAGCAATGGTAACATTGTTGTGATCCTTAAATGTGAGACTTGCGACATTACTCCTAAATCTCACACACGAGATTTTTGCTCTATTGAGTGATTTGAGTTTGTTCTGTACTCCTTTGCAGTGTTTACTTCCTCCTGCCTTGAACACCAGAACAATTGAAATTTGTTCTCGATAAACATAGTTGTCTGAGGCCCACGGAAAATTTGACTTATTTCCGCCTGAAGATTCACTATCTTCGACGGACGCCACTCATAGTTTCTGGTGTCATCAGCGAAGGATGTTACGGTGCTTTAATTTATGTCTTTGTCGATGTCGAATATAAGAATAAGAAACAAGAGTAACGTGAGTACTGTCCCTTGAGGAACAGAGATTTTCACTGTGGCAATCTCCGACTTAACTTTATTTACTATTATTCTTTGTGTTTTATTTGTTAAGAAGTTAAATATCTATCTGCCCTCTTTTCCGTTTATTACTATTGCAATCATTTTGTGAGCTATCACACCATGGTCGTGTCTGTCAAACGCTTTTGCAAAATCAGTATACAGTACATCAGCATTTACCTATTTACCTTGTGTTGAAGTACAATGCACATCAGGACCATGTTTTAATAATCTACCAGTTGTAAAAGGTACGAACGACCTGCCCTAAACCCACGCTGCCCTGGATTGTGCAAGTGTTCTGATTTCATGTGACTGGCAATCTTATTTCTTAAGATCTGTGAAAAAATAAATGGTATTGTGTGAAGTCAGCGATATTCATCTGTAGTTTTTCGCAATTGCTTTTCTGCCACTTTTGTGAAGTGGGGCAATGTGAACGGTTTTCAATGATTGGGATGACACCAATTTCCAGGCTCCTTCTCCATAAATATTAAAATCCAGAGATAATTTTGTTTTTTAATTTCTGGTGACAATGGAGTTGCACGAGTCTGGCCCTGGGGCAGAGAGCATGGGCATGCTCTCAATGACTTCCTTAAAATCAACTTGGGATAGGGCTACATCAGCAATTATGGGGATGTCACTGGTGTTTTGAGTCTCATTCGTTTGAATCATCAGTTAAGTGATGAGTGGGTCACTGAACACAGTCGTACTGTGGCTTCGTATTTCACTCATTTCCTTATTGTCATCAGTATATGTCCCAGGGCATTTCTATAAAGTATGCCAATGTCAATTATTTTTATATCAATTGTATATTTTACTCTGTAAAAATAATTATCATTATTTTCTTTAGTTGGAGGCTGTATACTGGACGAGGTTTTTGCCCTGGATTGTGTATATGCGAAGTATTTGGAATTTATTCTAATTTCATTTATTGCTTATTACTCTCTCTGTCTCTTCTTGAATCTAAATGGTTTAACCAGTTTGTGCTCGGTGTTTATTTCTCTAACTAGAGTTTTCTTTCAGGCATCAGTGTGTCTACTGTCTTTGAAAAGATGTGATATCGGTCGCCTCTTAGTATACTCCCTGCACCCCTGCTTTTCATAATAGGTATTTTGCATTGTCTGTCAAGCCTCTTGCTCTCCTGGAGGGTATTATCAGTGTGCAGATTTGATACCAATCCTCGCAGAATTTTCCAGATATAAATTATGAAGAATTTTTCACCTATGTTCCAGGGATTGCAGTTCAAGGGACTCCAAGTGTTCCCAATAGTTTAATTGTTTGAGTGACTATATGAACAGTGAAGGTTGTCTGTGCACCCTTCACATCTGCAATTTCACTTCCTTTAAAATGGACTGTTAATGTACAGCAATATTCCAGCCTAGAGAGAACAAGTGACTTAAAGAGGATCATCATTGGCTTGGCATCATCTATTTTGAAGGTTCTACTTATCCAGTCAACCATTTTCTTTGCGGTTATGACAATGACATTGTTGTTATCCTTGAATATGAAATCCTCAGACATTATTACTCCTAGGTTCCTTACATTAATCTTTCACTGTTGAATCATTTGAGTTTGTTAGGTGTCCCGTAGCTCGGTTGGTAGCGCACTCAGCTCACACACTGAGGTCCGTGGTTCGATCCCCGGTACGGGTGGAAACATTTGGGCGTGTTTCTTTAAGACACCTGTTGTCCCTGTTCACCTAGCACTAAACATGTACCTGTGTGTTAGCCGACTGGTGTGGGGTCGCATCCTGGGGACGAAATTAACCGAATCTGCCCGAAATGCTCTGATGTTACTGATGACAGCTACATCTGTATACGTTGTATCATGTAATTATAGAAATTATTATTATTTTACACTCCATTCCAGTATTTAATCTATCATCCATACATGGTTTAAACCCAATGGATATCTGAAAGACACCCGAGTCAATTTCAGGTCAATGGTTCAGCGACCCTGAAAGATACCTGTGACTGGTTTAAAACAAAATTCTACTCTCACAGCCTGGCCTAAAGCGTCCTTTCTGTTTACTGTTAGTTCAGCTACACTGCTGCTTTTGGCGGCCTACTGACCCCCACAGACATTATAGCCTGGTTGATCTGGCACTTAGAAGAGGTAATGATCCAATTTCATCTTGAAAACCTACACTTGTTCCAACAATATTTCTGATATTTGCTGGCAGCAGGTTGAAGTCTTGGACCACGGATGTTGGAACAGTGTTCTCTTATTGTGTCCATGGCGCCCCTGCTTTACACTGGGTCTATTTTACACTTCCTCTCATATTTTTCACCCCAGAACATTGTTATGGTATTGTGGTAGATTATGAACTAGAAACTAAAGTATCTTCCAAGTATATATTATCAAATATCTCTGCATTATCCGAGAGCGCGAACTCGCAGTGTGTTGAGGTGGTTCCAGACCAGACCACCTGGTTGCTGGCCTCATTGTATCATACTTGTGTTGAGGTGGTTCCAGACCAGACCACCTGGTTGCTGGCCTCATTGTATCATACTTGTGTTGAGGTGGTTCCAGACCAGACCACCTGGTTGCTGGCCTCATTGTATCATACTTGTGTTGAAGTGGTTCCAGACCAGACCACCTGGTTGCTGGCCTCATTGTATCATACTTGTGGCAAAAGGCAGGCGACGGTGTGCTAAAATTATCAACAACAGAGTCAAAGTCCACCTGTGGAGTCCCTCGCACACTGGCCTTTATATGCATGATAGAACTGATAAGTTGGCCAGTTAAGTGACCTGTTTCGAGTTTTCCTAAGCCTGCAGCCGTTTCCTGGGCCAAGCCTGTATGGTGTTTGCCTGGTCAACCAGGTTGTTGCTGATGGTAACCTACTAGCCCACATATCCACCACAACTTGACTGGCGGAGGAACTGATCCAGCTTCCTCTTGAAGATTTGTACATTTGTTTCGGCAATGTTTCTGATATCTTCTTTGAGCTGTCCACTACCAGTCGGAGGACATTAATACATGACATTAATAATAATATTGGACATTAATAATAATATTGGACATTAATAATAATATTGGACATTAATAATAATATTGGATATTAATAATAATATTGGACATTAATAATAATATTGTACCTACTGTCCAATATTATTTAAATGGCTTAGCAAATCGAAAAGTTGATGATTACCTCAAACTACTCATCTTCCACCGTTCTTCTCTGTACTGGACTGATGAAGCCCCTGGCTGGCTAAACGTTTCCACAACAAAGATACCCAAAGATATCCACTGGCCCATGCTAGGCAGGTCCAACTTACCTCCACGCGTACCAACCCACGTACCTGTCCCAAATGAACTTCATAACCCACAGAGAATAACATCAATCACTCCGTCAATCATCATTGTGTGGTGCAGGAAGAGCCACACTCGGGTACTACTACCGCCCAGCTGGGACTGTGGTGCAGGAAGAGCCACACTCGGGTACTACTACCGTCCAGCTGGGACTGTGGTGCAGGAAGAGCCACACTCGGGTACTACTACCGTCCAGCTGGGACTGTGGTGCAGGAAGAGCCACACTCGGTACTACTACCGTCCAGCTGGGACTGTGGTGCAGGAAGAGCCACACTCGGATACTACTACCGTCCAGCTGGGACTGTGGTGCAGGAAGAGCCACACTCGGGTACTACTACCGTCCAGCTTGGACTGTGGTGCAGGAAGAGCCACACTCGGGTACTACTACCGCCAGCTGGGACTGTGGTGCAGGAAGAGCCACACTCGGGTACTACTACCGTCCAGCTGGGACTGTGGTGCAGGAAGAGCCACACTTGGGTACTACTACCGTCCAGCTGGGACTGTGGTGCAGGAAGGGCCACACTAGGGTACTACTACCGTCCAGCTGGGACTGTGGTGCAGGAAGAGCCACACTCGAGTACTACTACCGTCCAGCTGTGACTGTGGTGCAGGAAGAGCCACACTCGAGTACTACTACCGCCCAGCTGGGACTGTGGTGCAGGAAGAGCCACACTCGGTACTACACCGCCAGCTGGGACTGTGGTGCAGAAGAGCCACACTCGGTCTACACGCCCAGCTGGACTGTGTGCAGGAAGAGCCACACTCGGTACTACTACCGCCCAGCTGGGACTGTGGTGCAGGAAGAGCCACACTCGGTACTACTACCGCCAGCTGGGACTGTGGTGCGAAGAGCCACCCGGTACTACTACCGTCCAGCTTGACTGTGGTGCAGGAAGAGCCACACTGGGTACTACTACCGTCAGCTTGGACTGTGGTGCAGGAAGAGCCACACTCGGGTACTACTACCGTCCAGCTTGGACTGTGTGCAGGAAGAGCCACACTCAGGTACTACTACCGCCAGCTGGGACTGTGGTGCAGGAAGAGCCACCTGGTAGTACTACCGTCCAGCTGGACTGTGGTGCAGGAAGAGCCACACTCGGTACTACTACCGCCAGCTTGGACTGTGGTGCAGGAAGAGCCACACTGGTACCTACCGTCCAGCTGGACTGTGGTGCAGGAAGAGCCACACTCGGGTACTACTACCGCCCAGCTGGGACTGTGGTGCAGGAAGAGCCACTGGGTATACAACCGTCCAGCTTGGACTGTGGTGCAGGAAGAGCCACACTCAGGTACTACTACCGTCCAGCTTGGACTGTGGTGCAGGAAGAGCCACACTCGGGTAATACACTACCGTCCAGCTGGGACTGTGGTGCAGGAAGAGCCACACTCGGGTACTACTACCGTCCAGCTTGGACTGTGGTGCAGGAAGAGCCACACTCGGGTACTACTACCGCCCAGCTTGGACTGTGGTGCAGGAAGAGCCACACTCGGGTACTACTACCGTCCAGCTTGGACTGTGGTGCAGGAAGAGCCACACTCAGGTACTACTACCGTCCAGCTGGGACTGTGGTGCAGGAAGAGCCACACTCGGGTACTACTACCGTCCAGCTGGGACTGTGGTGCAAGAAGAGCCACACTCAGGTACTACTACCGTCCAGCTGGGACTGTGATGCAGGAAGAGCCACACTCAGGTACTACTACCGCCCAGCTTGGACTGTGGTGCAGGAAGAGCCACACTCGGGTACTACTACCGTCCAGCTGGGACTGTGGTGCAGGAAGAGCCACACTCAGGTACTACTACCGTCCAGCTGGGACTGTGGTGCAGGAAGAGCCACACTCAGGTACTACTACCGTCCAGCTGGGACTGTGGTGCAGGAAGAGCCACACTCAGGTACTACTACCGTCCAGCTGGGACTGTGGTGCAGGAAGAGCCACACTCGGGTACTACTACCGTCCAGCTTGGACTGTGGTGCAGGAAGAGCCACACTCAGGTACTACTACCGCCTAGCTGGGACTGTGGTGCAGGAAGAGCCACACTCCTTTGATATACCTTTGAAGAGTTTCGAGAGTATCTACTCTCTGAGCCCGGCCATGGGCCAGGCTCGTCTGGTGCTTGCCTGGTCAACCAGGCTGTTGCTGCTGGAGGCCCGCTGCCCCACATATCCATCACAGCCTGGTTGATCTGGCACCTGGTGAAGATATTTGTCCAGTTTCCTCTTGAAGGCTTCTACACTGGTTCCAGCCGTGTTTCGGATATCTTCTGGTAAGATGTTGAATAGTCTGGGACCCCGGATGTTAATACAGTGCTCCCGTATTGTCCCCACCGCACCCCTGCTCCTCACTGGGTTTATTTTACACTTCCTCCCATATCTCTCACTCCAGTATGTTGTTATGGCAATGTGCAGATTTGGGACCAGGCCCTCGAGTACTTTCCAGGTATATTATCATGTATCTCTCTCTCCTCCGTTCCAATGAGTACATGTTCAAGATTTGAAGGCGTTCCCAGTAATTTAGATGTTTCACTGGCTCAATGTGAGCCGTAAACGATCTCTGTATTTGTTCTAGCTCTGATATTTCTCCTGCCCTGAACGGAGCCGTCAGCACTGAGCAATATTCTAAATGAGGGAGCACTAGCGATTTGAAGTGTCACCATCATGGCGCCCGTGTTCTGGTCATCTCCCACACCCTCCAGCAGTGTCCTGGTTACTCACCACCAGCACTCACTATCTCAACCATGCCACCATCCACGACCTCTACTTGCCTGGGCGTTACCTGAAGACGGTTCCTGACCAGGCCTCCTGGTGAATAGGCTGAACAAGAAGGATGTTGGTGTTAGCCGTACGTAATTCGATATAAGCACCACAGCCTCGCTGATCAGGAACAGACGTGACGAACTTATCAAGTTCAGTCTACAAAACAGTTGGGTGTCTCAGTAATTTCCGTTGCGTATGAAGGAAGTGTATAAAAAGTTTTGGTTTCTTACATTATTGCCATAAGTTTGATTATAATGAGTGACTATTCAATAGGCGGTGGAGGGAACGTACAATAGGTAACGTTACGCACACCACTTGCGATCTAGACACCAAGTGTTACTAGCGCACCACTCTCGTAATCACACCCAACATAACGCTCCTCTCTTCTGTCACCTATTAAGTCAGTCACATATAATGTTTTATGGCTAGCTCACCGTCCAAAACATCCCCTGTATGTGTTTCTGTGAATGTCCGAACCTATTATTCGCTTCTATGATTTCAAACCTTAAATGATTGGAAAAAGGAAACAAGATGTTTTGTTAGTAGCACTTGTGATATACAGTAGTGTACAATGTCAAGTTCTCACATACACGCAGCATCACAACCAGGAAAACACAACCTTCAAACCAAGAGATTCCAAGCCAATGATACATTTCAAGTCTGTCTGTCTGTCTGTCTGTCTCTTTCTCTCTGTCTCCCTCTCTCTCTCTCTCTTTGTCTGTCTGTCTGTCTAGGCCGGAATACTGCTGTATACTGAACAGACCCTTTAAGACAGACAAAACTGCAGAGCTTAACAATATACAGAGAACCTTCACTGATCGTATACATTCAGTCAAGTAAAAGGACACAAATGCAACTAATGTGACATTTTATTGTGGCAACGTTTCGCTCTCCAGGAGCTTTCTCAAGCCGTTACAAGCGATAATGGACATAGTGGGTTTATATATACTCTCAAAGTGAGGTGAAATACTAGTGGTGGTAGTAGTAGTGATATTAGTAGTAGTAGTAGTAATACAATAAGGTAGAACAATCAATATGCACATGAGTAAAAGGTGATAAAACAAATACTAGGGTAGTATAATGCATGCAGAAACGATAACCTGAACAACGCCTGCGTACAACACCGAAATTCCAACAATCATCTCATGAAATTCAAAGACGCCCGACTAGTAATCAAAGAAACTAATTTCCGTAGACGCAAATGCCTTGAATCAGCACTTATCTCTGTTTCTAACACAATTAAACAAAACAAAGGCAGCTTCACCATCTCTGAAGTCTTAGCAAGAATCCTCCTGAAAACAGTAAACCCTACCATCACATAGTCTCTCCTGCTAATTCAACACAAGCACATCGTAGATGTGGAACACTCCTACTGGCCTTCGATATTTCAACCTCCAGCAGAAATATTTGTCTAACCTATTGTTATACTACCCTAGTATTTGTTTTATCACCTTTTACTCATGTGCATATTGATTGTTCTACCTTATTGTATTACTACTACTACTACTAATATCACTACTACTACCACCACTAGTATTTCACCTCACTTTGAGAGTATATATAAACCCACTATGTCCATTATCGCTTGTAACGGCTTGAGAAAGCTCCTGGAGAGCGAAACGTTGCCACAATAAAATGTCACATTAGTTGCATTTGTGTCCTTTTACTTAACATATTGTCGGTAATTCTACCAATATTATTACATTCAGTCAAGTACCTAAATTTCGAAATGTAGGAACATAGATGAGAAAGATAAAGCATAACTCACATCTGGAATATTCTGGAGGGACTGATCCCACATATACACCGAAATCACTCCCAATGAAAACAAGAGGTTCGCTAGACGCTGTAAAATACCCGCAATGAAAAGCAGGTGTGTCATGAGAACACTCAGATAAAACACGAAGCATCAAAAGACCAAAAAATTTTACCACACTCCATATATAAGGAGAATTACCTACTGACATACGAGTTTCTTTAAGAGAGAATTTTATTAGTTCAAGTCAGTTCCGATTGCGTACGATTAGCAGTAACAGCCTGGTTGATCAAGTCAACCAACATGAAGCTTGGTCTGGGACCGGGCGACAAGCGTCTTTAAATAACCCTTAATATTCCCAAACTACTGTGAAACCAACTACCTGTCCTCCTCCCCTCCACTACCTAGCCACACCTAGCCATACATGTGCGCCGCACCCAGCTGAGCCACACCCCCGTTGTCAACGCTACCTAGCAGCTCTCTCTCACTCAGTATTTTTCAGCCATTCTTGGTTAGTACTTAATGAAGAGGGAAGGCGTGGGTGTGGCCACACAAGTGTCTAGGCAGGCAATGTGATGTAATGGCGAGTGTTGGTATAAAAGACACCCTGACAGTGTGTTGCTGAGGTCCCTCCAGCAACCAGGAGGACTGGTTGCTGGACTGATCCATTAAGTTATTAATGCCCACCACCCGTCGTCCAACATATGCATCATAACCCGGCTGATAAGAAACTTTTTTGAGAAATCTGTCGAGTTCCCTACTGAAGACAGGAGTTTGTTGATAATTTCCCTTGTGAATGAAGGGAGGGCGTTGAAGAGTCGTGGTCCCTTAAAACTTATTGAGTTACTCTCAGTGTACCCATCGCTCTCCTGCTTCTGAATGGAGGTATCCTGCATAATCTGCTCGTATGTAGATAATTCAGTGTGCAGACTTGGGACTAATCCCTTCAATATCTTCCAGGGGTAGATTATGATGCATCTTCCTCGCCTACGTCTGTGTATGCTTGTTTACTCGTAGGTAAACCATTTACCTGAGAAAACAAAACAGAGTCAATTGAATTAAGGTTAATGATTTGTCAAGAATCATCTTGAGGAGGTAGTGTATTCCACTGTGACGTTGATATATGTGACAACAACAATGCTGTGTTCCTTGAACGTGAGGTCTGACATTATAACTCCCGGGTCTCTCACATTTGATTTACATTCCATTGAGTGGTTTCAGTTTGTCTTGTACTCCGATCTTGTTTTTATTTCCTCCATTCTTCCAAGGCGTAATAACTGAAATTTGTCATCATTCAAACAAATTCTAGTATCGTCTGCAAAGGATGGTACAGTGCTGTCTATCCCAGTTTATGTCAGAAATGAGAATGTGAAAGAAGTGGGGTGAATAGTGTGCCTTGGAGACCAGAACTTTACACTGTAGCAGCCCCTGATTTCGCTGTTTAATATTACTCCAAGGGATCTATTTGTTAAGAAGTTAAATATCCATCTGCTCACCTTCCCAGTTATTCCTTGTGCACACATTTTGTGTGCAATTAGTCAGTGGTCGCACTTGTCAAAGGCTTTTGTAAAGTCAATGTATACTACATCTGCATTTTGCTTGTCTTCAAGAGCATCCAAGACCATGTCGTAATGGTCTAGCAATTGCAAAAGGTAGGAGTGACCTGTTCTGAGCCCATACTGACCTTGGTTGTCCAACTGCTGCTATTCCACGTGATTGGTGATCTTGATTCATAAAACCACTTTCAAAAATCTTGATAATGTGGGATGTTAGGGCTATGGGTCTATAACTTTTTGCCATTGCTTTTCTGCCACCTTTGTGGAGTGGGGCAATATCAGTGGGTCTTAATGACTGCAGGATAACTCTATTGTCTAGGCTTCTTCTCCATAGAATATTTAAGGCACATGATAAGTTTCTTATAATTCTTGAGATAAATATCGAGTTCCAAGAGTCTGGCCTGGCGCAGAGTGCATGCCAATCAATGGCTTCTTCTAAATCAATTGGGGTTAAGATTTATATCAGAGATTAGAGAGATGGTGTGGGTGTAACTACACAAGACACACCCTGGTAGACAGTGTCCAGGCAGGGCGTGATTGTAATACATGCAACATCAATATTTTAAGTGAGTATCCAAGAGTCCCTTAAGTAGTAGGCATCCAGAGTCCCTCAAGTGAGCATCCCAGAGTCCTTTAAGTGAGCCTCCAAGAATCCCGCAAGTGGGCGCCCATGAGTACATGAACCAGAGTACATGAAGGGTATACGAACCATCAGAGTACATGAACCAGAGTATATGAACCATCAGAGTACATGAACCACAAGTACATGAGCCACCGGAGTACATGATTTACCATCAGAGTACATAAAGTATCAGAGTACGTGAAGTATCAGAGTACACGAAGTATCAGAATATATGAAAAGTACATGAGGTATGGGTGTACATGAAGCACGTCAGTGTGTTGTTACCCAGGTTATGTACACATCCTCCTGCTGCTACTGCTAACACATGTCATATTAACCACAGTAATTATTCATATACTAAACCAGTAGCAAACTTGTCACACTCAGTAATTTGTAGTTAAAGGCACAGATAAAAACACGCATCAGAGCCAAATGTCTGGCATAATGTAGTTTGCATTCGATTACAAATTTTATAGAACAATACAATATGCACAACCCAAACCAGTATGATTTTAGAGCTGGGAGATCATGCTTGTCACAACTGCTAAGTCACTACGACAGAATTACAGAGGCGCTGGAAGAAAACCAAAACGCAGATGTGGTTTACACGGATTCTGCAAAGGCGTTTGGCAGATGCGATCATGAGGTGATAGCAAACAAAACGAGAACTACATGCATAATGCATATTAAATTTTATGACAGAACACAAGTAGTAGCAGTACTACACTGAGCAAAATCTTACATCAGCGAGGTAAAAAGTTCAGTACCCCAAGGCACTGTCCTGGCTCCTCTACTGTTTCCTATCCTCATAGCAGACACAGATAAAAACACTCGCCACAGTTATGTATCATTTGCGGATACCAAAATAAGCTTGAAAGTCACCTAGGGAGAAGACACCAAAAAGTTGCAGGCAGCAGGGTTTTCCAGTGGGCAGTGGAGAACATGATGTTCAATGGTGATAAGTTCCAGATGCTGAGGTATGAAAAGAATGAAGAACTCAAAAAAATATGGAAAACTCAAGAGGATCATCAAACAAGTGAAAGACCTGGGGGTAATAATGTCAGTTGACCTTTCTTTCAAAGAGCACAATAATGCAAATGTCACGACAGCAAGAAAAATAACGGAGTGGATAACGAGAACTTTCAAAACAAGGAAAACAGTGTCAATGATAAAACTATTTAAAACGTTTGTGTTCTCTCATTTAGAGTAAAATTCTTTGGAACGCCTATATATGTACTCACTGGAGAGGAGAGATACATAATGTTTACCTGAAAAGTACTTGAGGGCTTAGTAACAAATCTGCACACTGCCATAACAAGTACCTCCACCAAGTGCTAGATCAACCAGGCTGCGATAAATATGTGAGCCAGCGGCCGCCAGCAGCAACAGCCTGGTTGACGAAGCAAGCATCAGACAAGCCTGGCCCCAAGGCAGGGCTCCGGGAGTAGAAAAACTCTCGAAGCTCATCAAAGGTACATCAAAGGACTGCACTGATGTCTTGAGCAATACCGACGCCTCTGGCAGGTTACAACATGGCGCCACACTCAACTCTCAATAAGAAAAACATTTTAGTTGTGACATACCTTTGATATACCTTTGAAGAGTTTCGATAGTTTATCTACTCTCTGAGCCCGGCCATGGGCCAGGCTCGTCTGGTGCTTGCCTGATCAACTAGGCTGCTGCTGCTGGATGAAGATGAAGTTTTTGGTGATAACAGTGACGAATATAATGCAGAGAATATAATGGTGTGAATATAATGCAGAGAATATAATGGTGTGAATATAATGAAGAGAATATAATGGTGTGAATATAATGCAGAGAATATAATGGTATGAATATAATGGTGTGAATATAATGCAGAGAATATAATGGTATGAATATAATGGTGTGAATATAATGCAGAGAATATAATGGTATGAATATAATGAGAGAATATAAGTTGAATATAATGCAGAGAATATAATGGTGTGAATATAATGCAGAGAATATAATGGTGATGAATATAATGGTGAATATAATGGTGTGAATATAATGCAGAGAATATAATGGATGTGAATATAATGCAGAGAATATAATGGTATGAATATAATGCAGAGAATATAATGGTAGTGAATATAATGCAGAGAATATAATGGTGTGAATATAATGCAGAGAATATAATGGTGTGAATATAATGCAGAAATATAATGAATATAATGGTATGAATATAATGCAGAGAATATAATATGTAATGTGTGAATATAATGCAGAGAATATAATGGTATGAATATAATGCAGAGAATATAATGGTATGAATATAATGCAGAGAATATAATGGTATGAATATAATGGTGTGAATATAATGCAGAGAATATAATGGTATGAATATAATGGTGTGAATATAATGCAGAGAATATAATGGTATGAATATAATGCAGAGAATATAATGGTATGAATATAATGCAGAGAATATAATGGTGTGAATATAATGCAGAGAATATAATGGTGTGAATATAATGCAGATAATATAATGGTGTGAATATAATGGTGTGAATATAATGCAGAGAATATAATGGTATGAATATAATGGTGTGAATATAATGCAGAGAATATAATGGTATGAATATAATGCAGAGAATATAATGGTATGAATATAATGCAGAGAATATAATGGTATGAATATAATGCAGAGAATATAACGGTGTGAATATAATGCAGAGAATATAATGGTGTGAATATAATGCAGAGAATATAATGGTGTGAATATAATGCAAATATAATGGTGTGAATATAATGCAGAGAATATAATGGTGTGAATATAATGCAGAGAATATAATGGTGTGAATATAATGCAGAGAATATAATGGTGTGAATATAATGCAGAGAATATAATGGTGTGAATATAATGCAGAGAATATAATGGTATGAATATAATGCAGAGAATATAATGGTATGAATATAATGCAGAGAATATAATGGTGTGAATATAATGGTGTGAATATAATGCAGAGAATATAATGGTGTGAATATAATGGTGTGAATATAATGCAGAGAATATAATGGTGTGAATATAATGGTGTGAATATAATGCAGAGAATATAATGGTATGAATATAATGTTGCGAATATAATGCAGAAAAAAATAATGGTATGAATATAATGCAGAGAATATAATGGTATGAATATAATGCAGAAAATATAATGGTATGAATATAATGCAGAGAATATAATGGTGCTAATATAATGCAGAGAATATAATGGTGTGAATATAATGCAGAGAATTCGTAGTTTGGAAATTAGGAGGAGGTGCAGGATTACCAAAACTATTATCCAGAGAGCTGAGGAGGGGTTGTTGAGGTGGTTCGGACATGTAGAGAGGATGGAACGAAATAGAATGACTTCGAGAGTGTATAAATCTGTAGTGGAGGGAAGGCGGAGTAGAGGTCGGCCCAGGAAAGGTTGGAGGGAGGGGGTAAAGGAGGTTTTGTGTGCGAGGGGTTTAGACTCCCAGCAAGCATGCGTGAGCGTGTTAGATAGAAGCGAATGGAGACAAATGGTTTTTAGGACTTGACGTGCTGTTGGAGTGTGAACAAGGTAACATTTATGAAGGGATTCAGGGAAACCGTCAGGCCGGACATGAGTCCTGGAGATGAGAAGTACAGTGTCTGCACTCTGAAGGAGGGGTGTTAATGTTGCAGTTTTAAACTGTAGTGTAAGCATGGGTCTGGCAAGACAGTGATGGAGTGAATGATGGTGAAAGTTTTTCTTTTTCGGGTCACCCTGCCTTAATGGGAGACGGCCGATGTGTAAAAAAAAAAAAAGTGACGATGATACAACTTATTTTCTGAAAATGATTTTTTTGTGTACACCCGAAAATGTTTTTTCTGAGCAGTGGTACTGTGGTAACCCTCATTACCTGTGTTCTTTACACTGAGCAGTGGTACTGTGGTAACCCTCATTACCTGTGTTCTTTACACTGAGCAGTGGTACTGTGGTAACCCTCATTACCTGTGTTCTTTACACTGAGCAGTGGTACTGTGGTAACCCTCATTACCTGTGTTCTTTACACTGAGCAGTGGTACTGTGGTAACCCTCACTACCTGTGTTCTTTACACTGAGCAGTGGTACTGTGGTAACCCTCACTACCTGTGTTCTTTACACTGAGCAGTGGTACTGTGGTAACCCTCACTACCTGTGTTCTTTACACTGAGCAGTGGTACTGTGGTAACCCTCATTACCTGTGTTCTTTACACTGAGCAGTGGTACTGTGGTAACCCTCACTACCTGTGTTCTTTACACTGAGCAGTGGTACTGTGGTAACCCTCACTACCTGTGTTCTTTACACTGAGCAGTGGTACTGTGGTAACCCTCACTACCTGTGTTCTTTACACTGAGCAGTGGTACTGTGGTAACCCTCACTACCTGTGTTCTTTACACTGAGCAGTGGTACTGTGGTAACCCTCACTACCTGTGTTCTTTACACTGAGCAGTGGTACTGTGGTAACCCTCAATACCTGTGTTCTTTACACTGAGCAGTGGTACTGTGGTAACCCTCACTACCTGTGTTCTTTACACTGAGCAGTGGTACTGTGGTAACCCTCATTACCTGTGTTCTTTACACTGAGCAGTGGTACTGTGGTAACCCTCACTACCTGTGTTCTTTACACTGAGCAGTGGTACTGTGGTAACCCTCACTACCTGTGTTCTTTACACTGAGCAGTGGTACTGTGGTAACCCTCACTACCTGTGTTCTTTACACTGAGCAGTGGTACTGTGGTAACCCTCACTACCTGTGTTCTTTACACTGAGCAGTGGTACTGTGGTAACCCTCACTACCTGTGTTCTTTACACTGAGCAGTGGTACTGTGGTAACCCTCACTACCTGTGTTCTTTACACTGAGCAGTGGTACTGTGGTAACCCTCATTACCTGTGTTCTTTACACTGAGCAGTGGTACTGTGGTAACCCTCACTACCTGTGTTCTTTACACTGAGCAGTGGTACTGTGGTAACCCTCATTACCTGTGTTATTTACACTGAGCAGTGGTACTGTGGTAACCCTCATTACCTGTGTTCTTTACACTGAGCAGTGGTACTGTGGTAACCCTCATTACCTGTGTTCTTTACACTGAGCAGTGGTACTGTGGTAACCCTCACTACCTGTGTTCTTTACACTGAGCAGTGGTACTGTGGTAACCCTCACTACCTGTGTTCTTTACACTGAGCAGTGGTACTGTGGTAACCCTCACTACCTGTGTTCTTTACACTGAGCAGTGGTACTGTGGTAACCCTCACTACCTGTGTTCTTTACACTGAGCAGTGGTACTGTGGTAACCCTCACTACCTGTGTTCTTTACACTGAGCAGTGGTACTGTGGTAACCCTCACTACCTGTGTTCTTTACACTGAGCAGTGGTACTGTGGTAACCCTCACTACCTGTGTTCTTTACACTGAGCAGTGGTACTGTGGTAACCCTTCATAAACTATGAGAGAGCTTATATTCAGAACGTCACCTTGCTGTTCTTGCTAATTTAAGGGGCACGTCAATTCCCCTGTCTTCTAATAATGTAATTTTTCCCCTATAATCTACCTTTGCTTTGTCTGCTTTCGTAAGGTGAAGCCAAAGATTTGTTAAATTATACCATGAATTAAGGAAAGATCCTGAACTTCACCTTACGAAACAGACAAAGCAAATGCGATAGTAATTATGGACAAGGTAGATTATAGGGGAAAAATAAACATGATATTAAGAGACATGGAAGCTCACGCGCCTCTTAATGGTCAGGTAAGTTCACCTGACACGAGTTCTAATCATGTGTAGGTGAGAGCCGCTCACCTAGCGGTGTACCTAGTAGTGATATGTACACCTGTAACTGCTTTCCGGAGTTGTTATATTCTTGCATCCCGGCCAGGGCCAGGTTTTTCTGTTTGTTGCTTGTTCAACTGTTGCTGTTTGTGGCCCTCGTGTAGTCTACAGGCTATGACAGCCTGGCACTTACCTGGAGTCTACCTCAAGAGTGCTCCGAGGGTCAGTGCCCTCGTGGCCCGGTTCCAGACTAGATCTTTCACTGGGAGACCTGGTCAACCAGGCTGTTAGTGCCGGCCGCACAAAGTTCAACACAGCCCATATGATCATGAACTGACTTGAACTTGTCGCATTCCCTCAACGAGACAGCTAAGGATCTGTTGGTTATTCCTCTTATGTATAATGGGAGGCTGTTGAAAAGACTACCCGCTTACAGTGTTACCTTTTACTGTACTCAGGGCCCCTCTGCTTTAATTTATAAGTCTAGTGAGAGTATGTTGTTAGGGTAGTGTGTATGTTGTTAGGGTAGTGTGTATGTTGTTAGGGTAGTGTGTATGTTGTTAGGGAGGTGTGTATGTTGTTAGGGTAGTGTGTATGTTGTTAGGGTGGTGTGTATGTTGTTAGGTAGTGTGTATGTTGTTAGGGAGTGTGTATTGTTATAGTTAGTTTAGGGTAGTGTGTATGTTGTTAGGGGTGTGTATGTTGTTAGGGTAGTGTGTATGTTGTTAGGGAGGTGTGTATGTTGTTAGGGTAGTGTGTATGTTGTTAGGGAGGTGTGTATGTTGTTAGGGAGTGTGTATGTTGTTAGGGTAGTGTGTATGTTGTTAGGGTAGTGTGTATGTTGTTAGGGTAGGTGTGTATGTTGTTAGGGTAGTGTGTATGTTGTTAGGGAGGTGTGTATGTTGTTAGGGAGTGTGTATGTTGTTAGGGTAGTGTGTATGTTGTTAGGGTAGTGTGTATGTTGTTAGGGAGGTGTGTATGTTGTTAGGGAGGTGTGTATGTTGTTAGGGTGGTGTGTATGTTGTTAGGGTGGTGTGTATGTTGTTAGGGTGGTGTGTATGTTGTTAGGGTAGTGTGTATGTTGTTAGGGAGTGTGTATGTTGTTAGGGAGTGTGTATGTTGTTAGGGTAGTGTGTATGTTGTTAGGGTAGTGTGTATTTTTAGGGTAGTGTGTATGTTGTTAGGAGGTGTATGTTGTTAGGGTAGTGTATGTTGTTAGGGGGTGTGTATGTTGTTAGGGTAGTTGTATGTTGTTAGGGAGTGTGTATGTTGTTAGGGTAGGTTTTGTATGTTGTTTAGGGTAGTGTGTATGTTGTGGTAGTGTGTATTTTTTAGGGTAGTGTGTATGTTAGGGTAGTGTATGTTTAGGGTAGTGTGTATGTTGTTAGGGTGTGTGTATGTGTTAGGGTAGTTGTATGTTGTTAGGGTAGTTTTATGTTGTTAGGGTGGTGTGTATGTTGTTAGGGTAGTGTGTATGTTAGGGTGTGTGTAGTGTTAGGGTAGTGTATGTTAGGGTAGTGTGTATTATGTATGTTAGGGTAGTGTGTATGTTGTTAGGTAGTGTGTATGTTAGGGTGTATGTTAGTAGTGTGTATGTTGTTAGGGTGGTGTGTATGTTGTTAGGTAGTGTGTATGTTAGGGTAGTGTGATGTTGTTAGGGTAGGTGTATTTTGGTAGTGTTTGTTAGGGAGTGTGTATGTTGTTAGGGTGGTGTGTATGTTGTTAGGGTAGTGTTGTTAGGTGTGTATGTTAGGGTGGTGTGTATGTTGTTAGGGTAGTGTGTATGTTGTTAGGTGTAGTGTGTATGTTGTTAGGGTAGTGTGTATGTTGTTAGGGTGTGTAGGTGTTAGTAGTGTGATGTTGTTAGGTAGTGTGTATGTTGTTAGGTAGTGTGTATGTTGTTGGAGTGATGTTTGTTAGGGTGAGTTGTATGTTGTTAGGGTGTGTGTATGTTGTTAGGGTGGTGTGTATGTTGTTAGGGGTGTGTATGTTGTTAGTGGTGTGATGTTAGGGTATGTTGTTAGGGTGGTGTGTATGTTGTTAGGGTAGTGTGTATGTTGTTAGGGTGGTGTGTATGTTGTTAGGGTAGTGTGTATGTTGTTAGGGTAGTGTGTATGTTGTTAGGGTAGTGTGTATGTTGTTAGGGTAGTGTGTATGTTGTTAGGGTGGTGTGTATGTTAGGGTGTGATGTTGTTAGGTAGTGTATGTTAGGGAGTGTGTATGTTGTTAGGTAGTGTGTATGTTGTTAGGGTAGTGTGTATGTTGTTAGGGTAGTGTGTATGTTGTTAGGGTGTGTATGTTGTTAGGGTAGGTGTGTATGTTGTTAGGGTAGTGTGTATGTTGTTAGGGTGGTGTGTATGTTGTTAGGGTGGTGTGTATGTTGTTAGGGAGGTGTGTATGTTGTTAGGGTAGTGTGTATGTTGTTATGGTAGTGTGTATGTTGTTAGGGTAGTGTGTATGTTGTTAGGGTAGTGTGTATGTTGTTAGGGTGTGGTAGTGTTAGGTGTGTGTATGTTGTTAGGGTAGTGTGTATGTTGTTAGGTGTGTGTATGTTGTTAGGGTAGTGTGATGTTGTTAGGGTAGTGTGTGTGTTAGGTGGTGTATGTTTTAGGGTAGTGTGTATGTTGTTAGGGTAGTGTGTATGTTGTTAGGTAGTGTGTATGTTGTTAGGGTAGGTGTGTATGTTGTTAGGGTAGTGTGTATGTTGTTAGGGTGAGTGTGTATGTTGTTAGGGTAGTGTGTATGTTGTTAGGTAGTGTGTATGTTGTTAGGGTAGTGTGTATGTTGTTAGGGTAGTGTGTATGTTGTTAGGGTAGTGTGTATGTTGTTAGGGTAGTGTGTATGTTGTTAGGGTAGTGTGTATGTTGTTAGGGTAGTGTGTATGTTGTTAGGGTGTGTATGTTGTTAGGGTAGTGTGTATGTTGTTAGGGTAGTGTGTATGTTGTTAGGGTGTGTGTATGTTGTTAGGGTGGTGTGTATGTTGTTAGGGTGTGTATGTTGTAGGGTAGTGTGTTGTTAGGGTGTGTGATGTTGTTAGGTAGTGTGTATGTTGTTAGGGTAGTGTGTATGTTGTTAGGGTGGTGTGTATGTTGTTAGGGTAGTGTGTATGTTGTTAGGGTAGTGTGTATGTTGTTAGGGTAGTGTGTATGTTGTTAGGGTAGTGTGTATGTTGTTAGGGTAGTGTGTATGTTGTTAGGGTGGTGTGTATGTTGTTAGGGTGGTGTGTATGTTGTTAGGGTGGTGTGTATGTTAGGGTAGTGTGTATGTTGTTAGTGTAGTGTGTATGTTGTTAGTGTAGTGTGTATGTTGTTAGTGTAGTGTGTATGTTGTTAGGGTAGTGTGTATGTTGTTAGGGTAGTGTGTATGTTGTTAGGGTAGTGTGTATGTTGTTAGGGTAGTGTGTATGTTGTTAGGGTAGTGTGTATGTTGTTAGGGTAATGTGTATGTTGTTAGGGTAATGTGTATGTTGTTAGGGTAGTGTGTATGTTGTTAGGGTAGTGTGTGTGTTGTTAGGGCAGTGTGTATGTTGTTAGGGCAGTGTGTATGTTGTTAGGGCAGTGTGTATGTTGTTAGGGTGGTGTGTATGTTGTTAGGTCAGTATGTATGTTTAACAATTGACCTCAGGTACCGTACATGTACACAATCTTTTTCAATAAAGGCGAAAAACAAATTTAAACTTTTTTTTTTTTGTCCTGGTATGTTAAAGTGAAGAGCGAAGATAATATAAAGTTTCCTGGAGACGTATTTGTAGGTGTAACATCCAGGAGCAATGTGAAGGTTGTAAGTGCCAGCACACCTCACATGCTTGGCCCACTCCACCATTCAAGTGCCAGCACACCTCACATGCTTGGCCCACTCCACCATTCAAGTGCCAGCACACCTCACATGCTTGGCCCACTCCACCATTCAAGTGCCAGCACACTCACATGCTTGGCCCACTCCACCATTCAAGTGCCAGCACACCTCACATGGCCCCTCCACCATCAGTGCCAGCACCTCACATGCCCCCCACCATTCAAGTGCCAGCACACCTCACATGCTTGGCCCACTCCACCATTCAAGTGCCAGCACACCTCACATGCTTGGCCCACTCCACCATTCAAGTGCCAGCACACCTCACATGCTTGGCCCACTCCACCATTCAAGTGCCAGCACACCTCACATGCTTGGCCCACTCCACCATTCAAGTGCCAGTACTCAACGTTTTTATTTTCCAATATACTTATCGTTTCCATTGTCTAAGAAGTTAGGCAAAAGTTTCTATGTTGTGATAGGAAAGTTAAAACTATTACAGAGTTAGTGTTTTATTCTGCAGTGACGAAGTGTATTCCTTTATATACCTTTGATAAGTTTCGAGAGCCCGGCCTTGGGCTAGGCTCCTCTCAAAAACGTCCAGCCACCTTTGCCACTAGAGATGACTTCTTGCTCCAATGTTTATTTATGTGCTTGTAGTTAATTGTTGAGTATAGCGAGTACATTTTCTAAACCCAAATTGTGTGTTAATAGCCATCTATCTTCTAGGTGTCTTCGTGATCTCCGATATATTAGCTTTCTCTATGTTTTTCCTCAAGTTTCTAGTAAGCTTATGTGGTTTCTCAAGCACATTATTAACTACTCTGAGGCAAGTGTCATGTAAGCAGCAGGGGAAGCAACAGGTGAGTGAGGAGAGGTTAAGTTAGCGCAGGTAGATATCCTGGAGCAACAACTATCATATTACCACCACCACCACCACCATCACCATCACCACCACCCGTCATGCTGCCAACACCAACACTTTACCACATTATATAATCGTTCAGAAAAGTTAGTATGCAGAGTGAGCAGCAGGTGGCGAGCACAGTACCGGAACAAGATCCAGGCTCAACTTTTTATGGAGCTTTTGTATTTTGTGAGGTGTTGTAGGGCCAATACTTGTAAAGTGGCCTTGCAACACTACCAGCTCGTCTATGTTAATACTTCACAAGTCTTCACACTGCTGCAGTTTTGTAAAAGTGAATGTCTGTTATGTGATAATGAGTCAGGGGGATGATCCCCTGGACTTTCTAATTAGAAATTAAGCAGTACATGAATGAGAACCATTAAGAAACAACAATGCATATAATGAAATGTAATGTATGCAGTGAAATGTAAGAAGCTTGTAAGATTTAATGACAACTCAGATTTTAATGAGACAAAGAGATACAGAGAAGACCAGCAGACTAGTCAGCGTGCAAAACATTTAACAGGTTTCCGTTTTGCACTCGTATGACAGGACAGTAGTACGTTCCTAGACGGCTTCTATCAATCTTCTGCCTACTGATGACAAAAATAAAAGAGCCTTGGCTTTGAATGCGCGCTTGATCAAAATATTAAAAGATTTATTTTGTACATACTGTACATGTTTGTACATAAACCCAAGATAAGACGTAATGAACGACTGGGTCTGGTATGTACAAGGACCATGGGTTGAGTCCCCGCCCAGTTTTCTGTTTATTTATGTTTGTGTATGCTTGTTTACTCGTAGGTAAACCATTTACCTAAGAAAACAAAACAGAGCTCAATTGAATTAAGGTTAATGATTTGTCAAGAATCATCTTGAGGAGGTAGTGTATTCCACTGTGACGTTGATATATGTAATGACTGACTACGAGACGAGAATGTCACTGGTGGTCACGGGTGCTGCCACATATTATTTAGCTCTCTACCAGACTACACGTCTCGTCGTGCTACGGTAAATATTCAACGCGCTCCGTGGTAAATTCCCACTGTTACCCAGCCACTTTCCCACAGTGAAACTCTCCAAGACTCGTCTCCATAAAACGTCAATTCATGACCAGTCATCCGCTTATTTCTAGTGGCTTTTGTGACTAGGACTTTGCAACCATGGCATCAGGTACAGTATGAGAAGACGAATACAGGATATAATAGGCCCTGACTTCCCTACTTCCCACATGTTGCCCCTCACCCACCAAGCAACTGTACAGAAGTCGCCCACATCAGGCTGACAGATTTCATCTCGTGTATGCAACGCATCCCATGTGATGACACACGACAGGGAAACACAGCTAGCTAACTTTTGTTCTCATACAGTGTAGCAACATGTTGAAGGTGTTCCCACTCATACTGACTATTGTATCTGCACACTGTGGGTGCTTCTGCAATGTAACTACCATATAGAATGGTACCTACAAACTGTGGATTCTCATACAATGATATTTGTACAGAATACTGTAGAGTGGTCACACATTACGGGTGTATCAACAATGTAACTATATAATATATATATATATATATATATATATATATATATATATATATATATATATATATATATATATATATATATATATATATATATATATATGTCGTGCCGATTAGGTAAAACTTGCGATTTTGGCTTAAATAGCAACGCTCCTCTTGCCATATAAGACAAGCGAAAATTTGTGTATGCAATAATTTCGTAAAAATCATTCTGAACCTAACGGAAAAAATATATTTCATTGTGTTTGTTTATTAAATTATTGTAAACGTATCTAAAATATATTTAGTTCGGTTAGGCTAAATTAAATTGCGCTTGTTATAATAAGGTTAGGTAGGTTTTCTAAGTTCCTTTTGGTACAAAATTCCAATTTTTTTACATTTTTACAATATTTGTATTTCTTCCTGAAGCCATTTGAATATTCCACTTCCCCTACCACCCCATCTTTTTTTTTTTTTACCAATAGGTATATTTTATTACATAATATGGTACAAAAGATTTAAGAGATACATTGTTTATATAATGATAGCATATACAGTACACGAGGGGAGATATACATGTCTAGTACAGTGCAATACAGAGAGCGTGTGTGTGTGTTTTCTTACCTATTTGTGGTTACAGAGGCCGATTCATAGCTCTTGGCCCCACAGCGCGCGCGCGCACACACACACGTTACATAAGTGAAGAGGCAAGCCAGTGACATCCATTACCACTACTCTGCTCAGAACTGTTGTTTGTACCACCAGACATTACCACTACTCTGCTCAGAACTGTTGTTTGTACCACCAGACATTACTACTACTCTGATCAGAACTGTTGTTTGTACCACCAGACATTACCACTACTCTGATCAGAACTGTTGTTTGTACCACCAGACATTACTACTACTCTGATCAGAACTGTTGTTTGTACCACCAGACATTACCACTACTCTGCTCAGAACTGTTGTTTGTACCACCAGCCATTACTACTACTCTGCTCAGAACTGTTGTTTGTACCACCAGACATTACCACTACTCTGCTCAGAACTGTTGTTTGTACCACCAGACATTACTACTACTCTGCTCAGAACTGTTGTTTGTACCACCAGACATTACCACTACTCTGATCAGAACTGTTGTTTGTACCACCAGACATTACCACTACTCTGATCAGAACTGTTGTTTGTACCACCAGACATTACCACTACTCTGATCAGAACTGTTGTTTGTACCACCAGACATTACCACTACTCTGATCAGAACTGTTGTTTGTACCACCAGACATTACCACTACTCTGATCAGAACTGTTGTTTGTACCACCAGACATTACCACTACTCTGATCAGAACTGTTGTTTGTACCACCAGACATTACCACTACTCTGATCAGAACTATTGTTTGTACCACCAGACATTACCACTACTCTGATCAGAACTGTTGTTTGTACCACCAGACATTACTACTACTCTGCTCAGAACTGTTGTTTGTACCACCAGACATTACCACTACTCTGCTCAGAACTGTTGTTTGTACCACCAGACATTACCACTACTCTGATCAGAACTGTTGTTTGTACCACCAGACATTACCACTACTCTGATCAGAACTGTTGTTTGTACCACCAGACATTACCACTACTCTGATCAGAACTGTTGTTTGTACCACCAGACATTACTACTACTCTGATCAGAACTATTGTTTGTACCGTCAGGCTTTACTATTACTACTACTCTTATCAGAACTGTTGTTTGTACCATCAATCTTTACCACTACTCTGCTCAGAACTGTTGTTTGTACAACCAGACATTACCACTATTCTGATCAGAACTGTTGTTTGTACCACCAGGCTTTACCACTACTATGCTCAGAACTGTTGTTTGTACCACCAGACATTACCACTACTCTGCTCAGAAGTGTTGTTTTTACCACCAGGCTTTACGACTACTCTTCTGAAAAGTGTTGTTTGTACCACCTGGTAACTGTTGTTTGTACCACTAGGCTTTACCACTACTCTGATCAGAACTGTTGTTTGTACCACCAGGCTTTACCACTACTCTGCTCAGAACTGTTGTTTGTACCACCAGACATTACCACTACCGTGCTCAGAAGTGTTGTTTGTACCATCAGGCTTTACGACTACTCTTCTGAAAAGTGTTGTTTGTACCACCAGGTAACTGTTGTTTGTACCACCAGGCTTTACCACTACTATGCTCAGAACTGTTGTTTGTACCACCAGACATTACCACTACCCTGCTCAGAAGTGTTGTTTGTACCATCAGGCTTTACTACTCTTCTGAAAAGTGTTGTTTGTACCACCAGGTAACTGTTGTTTGTACAATCAGGCTTTACCACTACTCTGCTCAGAACTGTTGTTTGTACCGTCAGGATTTACCACTACCCTGCTCAGAAGTGTTGTTTGTACCATCAGGCTTTACGACTACTCTTCTGAAAAGTGTTGTTTGTACCACAAAGTAACTTGTTTGTACCATCAGGCTTTACCACTACTCTGCTCAGTACTGTTGTTTGTACCACCAGACATTACCACTACTCTGCTCAGAAGTGTTGTTTGTACCATCAGGCTTTACGACTACTCTTCTGAGAAGTGTTGTTTGTACCACCAGGTAACTGTTGTTTGTACCACCAGGCTTTACTACTACTCTGATCAGAACTGTTGTTTGTACCACCAGGTAACTGTTGTTTGTACCACCAGGCTTTACTACTACTCTGCTCAGAACTGTTGTTTGTACCACCAGGCTTCAAGGATCTCTCCTCGTCACCATTTGAACAGTGTATATACACTGAGATACATCTTACTGGTACGTATCTCGAGTATATACACCGAGAGGTACGTATCTCCGTGTATATACACACTATACCCAGAGGTGTGAATCTTCCATTGTATATACTCCATGATGTGTATCTGTGTATACATACACTGAGTTCAATTTGTTTTTTAAGACACTAACGTATTCTTGGTCGTTACTGAATAGAAGATACGCAGCCTTAATAAGGTATGAGCACTCAACAAGCTTTAAACTTAAATGAAGTTAAGTGAGAGAGAGAACTTGAATAAATTAATGTCAGTGTTTTGCCTCGGTACGATAAGTACTTCCTATACGACAAATTCTAACCATACAATAGAGCGAAAAAGTAATGTGAAGGACCTGGGAGTGATAATGTCAGAGGATCTCGCCTTCAAAGACCACAACAATGTATCTACCGCATATGCTAGGAAAATAATAGGATGGATAATGAGAACATTCAAAACTAGGGACGCCAAGCCCATGATGATTCTCTTCAAATCGCTTGTTCTCTCTAGGCTGAAATACTGCTGTACACTAACGGCCCCCTTCAAGGCTGGAGACATTGCTGACCTGGAGAGTGTACAAAGAACTTTCACAGCACAAGTAAGTACGATAAAGCACCTAAATTACTGGGAACGGTTGAAGGTCCTTTATCTGTATTCCCTGGAACGCAGGCGAGAGAGATACATGATCATATACACTTCGAATGTCCTGGAGGGATTGGTACCAAACCTTCACACGAAAATCACTTCCTATGAAAACAAAATACTCGGCAGGAGATGCAACATTTCCCCAATGAAAAGCAGGGGCGCCACGAGTACATTGAGAGACAACACCATAAGTGTTCGGGGCCCAAGACTGTTCAACTGCCTCCCAGCATACATAAGGGGAATTACCAATAGACCCCTGGCTGTCTTCAAGAAAGCACTGGACAGGCACCTAAAGTCAGTACCTGACCAACCGGGCTGTGGTTCGTACGTCAGTTTGCGTGCGGCCAGCAGTAACAGCCTGGCTGATCAGACCCTGATCCACCATGAGGCCTGGTCTCAGACCGAGCCGCGGGGGCGTTGACCCCCGAAACCCTCTCCAGGTAAACTCCAGGTACACCACCACCCACCGTCTACCTCTCGTGTAGCAGTCTACCTCTCGTGTAGCAGTCTACCTCTCGTGTAGCAGTCTACCTCTCGTGCAGCAGTCTACCTCTCGTGTAGCAGTCTACCTCTCGTGCAGCAGTCTACCTCTCGTGTAGCAGTCTACCTCTCGTGCAGCAGTCTACCTCTCGTGTAGCAGTCTACCTCTCGTGCAGCAGTCTACCTCTCGTGCAGTAGTCTACATCTCGTGCAGCAGTCTACCTCTCGTGTAGCAGTCTACCTCTCGTGCAGCAGTCTACCTCTCGTGCAGTAGTCTACCTCTCGTGTAGCAGTCTACCTCTCGTGTAGCAGTCTACCTCTCGTGCAGCAGTCTACCTCTCGTGCAGCAGTCTACCTCTCGTGTAGCAGTCTACCTCTCGTGCAGCAGTCTACCTCTCGTGTAGCAGTCTACCTCTCGTGTAGCAGTCTACCTCTCTTGTAGCAGTCTACCTCACGTGTAGCAGTCTACCTCTCGTGCAGTAGTCTACCTCTCGTGCAGCAGTCTACCTCTCGTGCAGCAGTCTACCTCTCGTGCAGCAGTCTACCTCTCGTGCAGCAGTCTACCTCTCGTGCAGTAGTCTACCTCTCGTGCAGTAGTCTACCTCTCGTGCAGCAGTCTACCTCTCGTGCAGTAGTCTACCTCTCGTGCAGTAGTCTACCTCTCGTGCAGCAGTCTACCTCTCGTGCAGTAGTCTACCTCTCGTGCAGTAGTCTACCTCTCGTGCAGCAGTCTACCTCTCGTGCAGTAGTCTACCTCTCGTGCAGCAGTCTACCTCTCGTGCAGTAGTCTACCTCTCGTGCAGTAGTCTACCTCTCGTGCAGTAGTCTACCTCTCGTGTAGCAGTCTACCTCTCGTGCAGCAGTCTACCTCTCGTGCAGTAGTCTACCTCTCGTGCAGCAGTCTACCTCTCGTGCAGTAGTCTACCTCTCGTGCAGTAGTCTACCTTCATCTTATACCCTTTACCTCTGCCTCTAACTTACACAACGTGGGATACCAACCTTCTAAAGAGTACAAGAAACGTACTGCCAGACGTAAGCCACACTTTTATATCTGGTACTTATTTTATGTTAGATATTCGTAAATAAAGGTTAATTTACATTAACCTAACACAGAACAATTAACGTCTGGTTTTGTAGAGGATTGGGGGGGAGGCAGAAATCAACGTGTAATGCGTGGGAAAATGGTGGTAGAGTTGACTTACATGATCCATCTACCACTGACTACTTCCCAGACTTTTACTCTAACACTATGACTCCTGACCAAGCTTCCCAGGTAACCTCCTTCTCAGCCAGGCTCTTCCTGCATGCTCTTCACGCATGCACACACACGCACACACACGCACACGCACACGGACACACACACACACAAAAAAAAAAAAAAAAAAAAAAAAGATAAATGACAACCAGCACGAATTCAGGGAAGGCAAATTCTGTGTCACAAACCTCCTAGAGTTTTATGACAAGGTAACAGAAGTAAGACACGAGAGAGAAGGGTGGGTTGACTGCATTTTCTTGGACTGCAAGAAGGCCTTCGATACAGTTCCTCACAAGAGATTAGTGCAGAAGCTAGAGGATCAGGCACGTATAACAGGAAGGGCACTGCAATGGATCAGAGAATACCTGACAGGGAGGCAATAACGAGTCATGGTACGTGATGAGGTATCACAATGGGCGCCTGTGACGAGCGGGGTCCCACAGGGGTCAGTCCTAGGACCAGTGCTATTTTTGGTATATGTGAATGACATGATGGAAGGGATAGACTCAGAAGTGTCCCTGTTTGCAGATGATGTGAAGATAATGAGGAGAATTAAATCAGATGAGGATCAGGCAGGACTACAAAGAGACCTGGACAGGCTGGACACCTGGTCCAGCATCTGGCTTCTCGAATTTAACCCTGCTAAATGCAAAGTCATGAAGATCGGGGAAGGGCAAAGAAGACCGCAGACAGAGTATAGGCTAGGTGGCCGAAGACTGCAAAACTCACTCAAGGAGAAAGATCTTGGGGTGAGTATAACACCGAGCACGTCTCCGAAAGCACACAACAACCAGATAACTGGTGCAGCATATGGGCGCCTGGCAAACCTGAGAATAGCGTTCCGATACCTCAGTAAGAAATCGTTCAAGATTCTGTACACTGTGTACGTCAGGCCCATATTGGAGTACGCAGCACCAGTTTGGAACCCACACCTGGTCAAACACGTCAAGAAATTAGAGAAAGTGAAAAGATTTCCAACAAGGTTAGTTCTCGAGCTAAGGGGAATGTCCTATGAAGAAAGGTTAAGGGAAATCGGCCTGATGACACTTGAGGACAGGAGGGTTAGGTGAGACATAATAACGACATACAAAATACTGCGTGGAATAGGTAAGGTGGACAGAGACATGATGTTCCAGAGAGGGGACACAGAAACAAGGGGTCACAATTGGAAGTTGAAGACTCGGACGAGTCAAAGGGATGTTAGGAAGTATTTCTTCGGTCATAGAGTTGTCAGGAAGTGAAAGAGTTTAGCAAGTGATGTAGTGGAGGCAGGAACCATACATAGCTTTAAGACGAGTTATGATAAAGCTCATGGAGCAGGGAGAGAGAGGACCCAGTAGCGGTCAGTGAAGAGGCAGGGCCAGGAGCTAAGTGTCGACCCCTGCAACCACAATTAGGTAGTACACACACACACACACACACACACACAGGAGCATCAATACACACACACACACACACACAGGAGCATCAATACACACACACACACAGGAGCATCAATACACACACACAGGAGCATCAATACACACACACAGGAGCATCAATACACACACACACAGGAGCATCAATACACAAACACACACACACACACAGGAGCATCAATACACACACACAGGAGCATCAATACACAACACACACACACACACACACACACACACACACACAATACACACACACACACTCGGTGGCCTAGTGGGTAAAGCTCTCGCTTCACGCACGGAGGGGCCGGGTTCAATTCCCGGTGGGGCAGAAACATTTCGAAGTGTTTCCTTACACACACACACATATACATACATACAACAGGCCTAATGTCTAATCGACTTGTGCCTAGGACAAAATGGTAACTAACACAGGAGCATCAATACACACACACACACACACACACACACACACACACACACACACAGGGAGCAGAGATGTGTGTGCCACTAATACAAATCTTCAACACATCCATTGAAACTGGGCAACTACCTGAGGTGTGGAAGATGGCAAATGTAGTCCCAATTTTTAAGAAAGGAGACAGACACAAGGCATTAAACTACAGACCTGTGTCACTGCCGTGTATAATATGCAAAGTCATGGAGAAGATCATCAGGAGGAGAGTGATGGAGCACCTAGAAAGACACAAGCTTATAAACGACAACCAGCACGGTTTCAGGGAAGGAAAATCCTGTGTCACAAACCTACTAGAGTTTGATGCTCCTGTGTGTGTGTGTGTATTGATGCTCCTGTGTGTGTGTTTGTGTGTGTATTGATGCTCCTGTGTGTGTGTACTCACCTATTTGTACTCACCTATTTGTGGTTGCAGGGGTCGAGTCATAGCTCCTGGCCCCGCCTCTTCACTGATTGCTACTAGGTCCTCTCTCTCCCTGCTCCATGAGCTTTATCAAACCTAGTCTTAAAACTATGTATGGTTCCTGCCTCCACTATGTCGCTTTCTAAGCTATTCCACTTCCTGACAACTCTATGACTGAAGAAATACTTCCTAACATCCCTTTGACTCATAGGAGTCTTCAACTTCCAATTATGACCCCTTGTTTCTGTGTCCCCTCTCTGGAACATCTTGTCTCTGTCCACCTTATATATTCCTCGCAGTATTTTATATGTCGTTATCATGTCTCCCCTAACCCTCCTGTCCTCTAGTGTCGTCAGGCCGATTTCCCTTAACCTTTCTTCGTAGGACAATCCCCTTAGCTCTGGGACTAGTCTTGTTGCAAACCTTTGCACTTTCTCTAATTTCTTGACGTGCTTGACCAGGTGTGGGTTCCAAACCGGTGCTGCATACTCCAGTATGGGCCTGACGTATATGGTATACAGAGTCTTGAATGATTCCTTAGTGAGGTATTGGAACGCTATTCTTAGGTTTGCCAGCCGCCCGTATGCTGCAGCAGTTATCTGATTGATGTGTGCCTCAGGAGATGTGCTCGGTATTATACTCACCCCAAGATCTTTTTCTTTGAGTGAGGCTTGCAGTCTTTGGCCACCTAGACTATACTCTGTCTGCGGTCTTCTTTGCCCTTCCCCGATATTCATGACTTTACATTTGGCAGGGTTAAATTCAAGGAGCCAGTTACTGGACCAGGCTTGCAGCCTGTCCAGGTCTCTTTGTAGTCCTGCCTGATCCTCGACTGATTTTATTCTTCTCATTAACTTCACATCATCTGCAAACAGGGACACTTCTGAGTCTATCCCTTCCGTTATGTCATTCACATATACCAAAAACAGTACAGGTCCTAGGACTGACCCTTGTGGAACTCCACTCGTCACAGGTGCCCACTCTGACATCTCGTCACGTACCATGACTCGTTGTTGCCTCCTGTCAGATATTCTCTGATCCATTGCAGTGTTTTTCCTGTTACGTGTGCCTGATCCTTTAGCTTTGCATTAACCTCTTGTGAGGAACTGTGTCGAACGCCTTCTTGCAGTCCAAAAATGCAGTCTATCCACCCCTCTCTCGTGTCTTACTTCTGTTACCTTATCATAAAACTCCAGTAGGTTTGTGACACAGGATTTTCCTTCCCTGAAACCGTGCTGGTTGTCGTTTATAAGCTTGTGTCTTTCTAGGTGCTCCACCACTCTCCTCCTGATGATCTTCTCCATGACTTTGCATACTATACACGGCAGTGACACAGGTCTGTAGTTTAATGCCTCGTGTCTGTCTCCTTTCTTAAAAATTGGGACTACATTTGCCATCTTCCACGCTTCAGGTAGTTGCCCAGTTTCAATGGATGTGTTGAAGATTTGTGTTAGTGGCACACACAACATCTCTGCTCCCTCTCTAAGGACCCACGGAGAAATGTTGTCCGGTCCCACCGCTTTTGAGGTATCGAGTTCACATAGCAGCTTCTTCACCTCCTCCTCGGTTGTGTGTATTTCATCCAGCACTTGTTGGTATACCTCCCTATTCTGAATTCCTGGAGTCCTACCTGTCTCCTGTGTAAATACTTCTTTAAATCTCATGTTGAGCTCCTCACATACCTCTTGGTCGTTTATTGTGAACTCCCCACCTTCCTTTCTCAGCCTGATTGTGTGTGTGTGTGTGTATTGATGCTCCTATGTGTGTGTGTATTGAGTTTTATGACAAGGCAACAGAAGTAAGACACGAGAGAGAGAGGGGTGGATAGACTGCATTTTCTTGGACTGCAAGAAGGCGTTCGACACAGTTCCTCACAAGAGGTTAATGCAAAAGCTAGAGGATCAGGCACACGTAACAGGAAAGGCACTGCAATGGATCAGAGAATATCTGACAGGGAGGCAACAACGAGTCATGGTACGTGACGAGGTGTCAGAGTGGGCACCTGTGACGAGTGGGGTTCCACAAGGGTCAGTCCTAGGACCTGTACTGTTTTTGGTATATGTGAATGACATAACGGAAGGGATAGACTCAGAAGTGTCCCTGTTTGCAGATGATGTGAAGTTAATGAGAAGAATTAAATCAGTCGAGGATCAGGCAGGACTACAAAGAGACCTGGACAGGCTACAAGCCTGGTCCAGTAAAGTCATGAAGATCGGGGAAGTGCAAAGAAGACCGCAGACAGAGTATAGTCTAGGTGGCCAAAGACTGCAAACCTCACTCAAGAAAAAAGATCTTGGGGTGAGTATAATACCGAGCACATCTCCTGAGGCACACATCAATCAGATAACTGCTGCAGCATACGGGCGGCTGGCAAACCTAAGAATAGCGTTCCAATACCTCACTAAGGAATCATTCAAGACTCTGTACACCATATACGTCAGGCCCATACTGGAGTATGTAGCACCAGTTTGGAACCCACACCTGGTCAAGCACGTCAAGAAATTAGAGAAAGTGCAAAGGTTTGCAACAAGACTAGTCCCAGAGCTAAGGGGATTGTCCTACGAAGAAAGGTTAAGGGAAATCGGCCTGACGACACTAGAGGACAGGAGGGTTAGGGGAGACATGATAACGACATATAAAATACTGCGAGGAATAGATAAGGTGGACAGAGACACGTAAAGAAACTAGAGAAAGTGCAAAGGTTTGCGACAAGGTTAGTTCCACAACTCAGGGGTCTGTCCTATGAAGAAAGGCTGAGGGAAATAGGACTAACAACACTGGAGGAAAGAAGGGTCAGAGGAGACATGATAACGACATACAAAATACTGCGGGGAATCGACAAGGTAGACAGTGACAGGATGTTCCAGAGAGGGAACACAGAAACAAGGGGACACAACTGGAAGCTGAAGACTCAGATGAGTCAAAGGGATGTTAGGAAGCATTTCTTCAGCCACAGAGTAGTCAGGAAGTGGAATAGTCTAGAGAAAGATATAGTGGAGGCAGGAACCATACACAGTTTCAAGGCGAGGTATGATAAAGCTCATGGAGCAGGGAGACCCAGTAGCGGGCAGCGAAGAAGAGGCGGGGCCAGGAGCTGAGTCTCGACCCCTGCAACCACAATTAGGTGAGTACACACACACACACACACACAGGAGCATCAATACACACACACACACACACAGGAGCATCAATACACACACACACACACACACAGGAGCATCAATACACACACACACACAGGAGCATCAATACACACACACACACACACACACACACACACACACAGGAGCATCAGTACACACACACACACACACAGGAGCATCACAACCACACACAGGACATCAACACACACACACACAGGAGCATCAATACACACACACACACACACACACAGGAGCATCAATACACACACACACACACACACACAGGAGCATCAATACACACACACACACACACACAGGAGCATCAATACACACACACACACACACACACACACACAGGAGCATCAATACACACACACACAGGAGCATCAATACACACACACAGGAGCATCAATACACACACACACAGGAGCATCAATACACACACACAGGAGCATCAATACACACACTGAGCACAGCTACAAGAGATGCAAACAACTGCAACCAGACGAGACAATAAAAGAAAAAGAAATGATACCTGAAGGTTACCTGAAGACAATTTCAGGGGACCACCCCTTCCATGGGACCGGACCCAGGCCTGGGCCTCGTGCTCGATGACGTAATTAACTCGGCCGTTAATGCTAGGTGTATGCAGTCCAATGTAGACAGTACAACCCAGCTGACCCCTAGCTAAAGACAGCCAGAGGTCTGTATGAAGGCAGGGTGTTGAAAAATCTTGGTCTCTTTACAATTGAGTTTCTCTTGGTATGCTTAACGTTGATATACGTTAAGCCCGGCCATGGGCCAGGCTCGTCTGGTGTTTGCCTGCCCCACATATCCATCACAGCCTGGTTGATCTGGCACCTGGTGAAGATACTTGTCCAGTTTCCTCTTGAAGACATCTACACTGGTTCCAGCTGTGTTTCGGATATCTTCTGATAAGATGTTCAATAGCCTCAACACCTCTGCTTTTCCTTACTCTCGTATGAAACATTTCACTGTGGATTTGGGACCAATATTTCAAGATTTTTCCACGTGTAAATTACTATATATCTTTCTTGCCTACGTTCCAGAAAGTACAATTAGAGGGACTTAACACATTAGCTGCCTGACTGAATTTAAATGGCTGACTTACCTGAGTGTATTCCCAGGGTTAACACCCTCGCGGACCGGTCCCAGACCAGGCCTCCCGATGGATGATCTGATCAACTAAGTTGTTAGTGCTAGCCACACGAAGTCCAACATAAGTACCTAGCTGATCAGTCACTTAGAAACTTGTGCAGGTGTTTCTTAAAAGACATTCAAAGGCCTGTTGGTAATCCTCCTTATATATAAAGGAAAGACGATGAAAAGTTTTGGGCCCTTCATACTTATTGAATTTTCCTTTACTGTACTCATTCCACCTCTGCTTTTCATTGGAAGTACTTTGCACCGTCTGCCAAGCCACTTGTTTTCATGGGGAATAATTTGTGTGTGCAGATTTAGGCCCAATCTTAGAATTTTACACGTGTAGATTATAATGCATCTCTCTCGCCTACATTCCAAGGAGTATAGATCGAAGGACTTCAGATGTTCCCAGTAAGCTAAGTGTTTGACTGAACCCATGCGAGTATACCTGGAGAGGATTTCGGGGGTCAACGCCCCCGCGGCCCGGTCTGTGACCAGGCCTCATGCAGGTTATCTGCATATTCTCCAGGTCTGCAATTTTTCAGAGTACAACATTATTACAGCTTAGGAATAAGTGATTTAAAATATATCATTGTCTTGCCATCCCTTATTTTGAAGGTTCTAGTTATCCAGCCTATCATTTTCTTAGCGCTTGTAATAGTGACACTGCTGTGATCCTTGAAGTTGAGATCTTCTTATATGATCACTCAAGATCTCTCACATTAATCTTACGCTCTACTTTGTTCCGGTCTTTATTTCGTTAATCTTTCCATAAGGGAGTAACTGACATTTGGCCTTAGTGAATACCATATTGGTATCCACGTTCCAAATCTGTGATTTTGCCTGCCTTAAAAGGGAGTGTTATTGTACAGAAACATTGGAGTTGAGAGAGGACAACTGACTTAGAGGTATTATTGGCTTGGCATCGTTTTGATGGTTCTAGTTATCCAGTCTATTATTTTTCCTCACGGTTGTGATTCTTGTTGTTCTGATCCCTGAACATAAGACCCGCTGACATTATTCCACTCAAGTTTCTCACATTCCTCTTCCGTGCTACTGTTTTACACTACATTCCAATTTTCGTTTTTGTATAGCAAACTGAAATCTGTCCTCATTAAACTTCATATTGTATTTTGTGGTCCACTGGAAGACTTGGCTTATACCAACCTGGAGATTAGTTGTGTCCTCAATGGATGTCACTCTCACACAAATTCTAATATCTTCTGCAAACGATAATACAATGCGGTGATTTGTGTGTTTACATCGGATATGTGAATGAGGAAGAGAAATGGGCGAGGACTGTGTCTTGAGGAAGAGAACTGGACGAGGACTGTCTTGAGGAAGAGAACTGGACGAGGACTGTGTCTTGAGGAAGAGAACTGGACGAGGACTGTGTCTTGAGGAAGAGAACTGGACGAGGACTGTGTCTTGAGGAAGAGAACTGGACGAGGACTGTGTCTTGAGGAAGAGAACTGGGCGAGGACTGTGTCTTGAGGAAGAGAACTGGGCGAGGACTGTGCCTTGAGGAAGAGAACTGGGCGAGGACTGTGTCTTGAGGAAGAGAACTGGGCGAGGACTGTGTCTTGAGGAAGAGAACTGGGCGAGGACTGTGTCTTGAGGAAGAGAACTGGGCGAGGACTGTGTATTGAGGAAGAGAACTGGGCGAGGACTGTGTCTTGAGGAAGAGAACTGGGCGAGGACTGTGTCTTGAGGAAGAGAACTGGGCGAGGACTGTGTCTTGAGGAAGAGAACTGGGCGAGGACTGTGTCTCAAGGAAGAGAATTGGGCGAGGACTGTCTCGAGGAAGAGAATTGGGCGAGAACTGTCTCGAGGAAGAGAATTGGGCGAGAACTGTCTCGAGGAAGAGAATTGGGCGAGGACTGTCTCGAGGAAGAGAATTGGGCGAGGACTGTCTCGAGGAAGAGAATTGGGCGAGGACTGTCTCGAGGAAGAGAACTGGGCGAGGACTGTCTCGAGGAAGAGAACTGAGCGAGGACTGTGTCTCGAGGAAGAGAATTGGGCGAGGACTGTCTCAAGGAAGAGAACTGGGCGAGGACTGTCTCGAGGAAGAGAACTGGGCGAGGACTGTGTCTTGAGGAAGAGAACTGGGCGAGGACTGTCTCTCAAGGAAGAGAATTGGGCGAGGACTGTCTCGAGGAAGAGAATTGGGCGAGGACTGTCTCGAGGAAGAGAACTGGGCGAGGACTGTCTCGAGGAAGAGAACTGAGCGAGGACTGTGTCTCGAGGAAGAGAATTGGGCGAGGACTGTCTCAAGGAAGAGAACTGGGCGAGGACTGTGTCTCGAGGAAGAGAATTGGGCGAGGACTGTCTCGAGGAAGAGAATTGGGCGAGGACTGTCTCGAGGAAGAGAATTGGGCGAGGACTGTCTCGAGGAAGAGAATTGGGCGAGGACTGTCTCAAGGAAGAGAACTGGGCAAGGACTGTCTCGAGGAAGAGAACTGGGCGAGGACTGTCTCGAGGAAGAGAATTGGGCGAGGACTGTCTCAAGGAAGAGAACTGGGCGAGGACTGTGTCTCGAGGAAGAGAATTGGGCGAGGACTGTCTCAAGGAAGAGAACTGGGCGAAGACTGTGTCTCGAGGAAGAGAACTGGGCGAGGGCTGTCTCGAGGAAGAGAACTGGGCGAGGGCTGTCTCGAGGAAGAGAACTGAGCGAGGACTGTCTCGAGGAAGAGAATTGGGCGAGGACTGTCTCAAGGAAGAGAACTGGGCGAGGACTGTGTCTCGAGGAAGAGAACTGGGCGAGGACTGTGTCTCGAGGAAGAGAACTGTGCGAGGACTGTGTCTCGAGGAAGAGAACTGGGCGAGCACTGTGTCTCGAGGAAGAGAACTGGGCGAGCACTGTGTCTCGAGGAAGAGAACTGGGCGAGGACTGTGTCTCGAGGAAGAGAACTGGGCGAGGACTGTGTCTCGAGGAAGAGAACTGGGCGAGCACTGTGTCTCGAGGAAGAGAACTGGGCGAGGACTGTGTCTCGAGGAAGAGAACTGTGCGAGGACTGTGTCTCGAGGAAGAGAACTGGGCGAGCACTGTGTCTCGAGGAAGAGAACTGGGCGAGGACTGTCTCGAGGAAGAGAACTGGGCGAGGACTGTAAAAGAGTGACTCTTGATCACAGCCACGTTACCCTCCTTGAGGCCTGTTTTCCCGGTCGCATCAAAATAAATTGTATTTAGATTCACGTCTCGGCGTCTGGGGTAGTTTTTAATGTAGGTCTTTGTGGAAGCTGCAAATACGCATCTGACTTGATTAAGAGTCCATACAAAAGGTA
Organism: Cherax destructor; assembly: GCA_009830355.1. Lineage (NCBI taxonomy): Eukaryota > Metazoa > Arthropoda > Malacostraca > Decapoda > Parastacidae > Cherax > Cherax destructor. Next base: position 42,398 of record WNWK01005118.1, on the reverse strand, counting down.
TATTGTTTTTATTGCATGGTTTAAGAATTTGGACGTTTGCCAAACTAAATTATGTTATATTATTTGATTTCCATTTTTTTTTTTTTGTAACAATTTGTGGCTGTGAAGAGCCAGCCAGAGTTTTTCTTCCCGGTCCAACATGGCTCCCAGGCTGTGGTACACTCGTATCATATCTCGCCATTTTTTTCCCTTCCTGACACTAAAAAATCTCCATTCTGTATAGTTGTAAATCCACTGTCAACTGATTCAATTTACATATATACTCGCGGCTTAACTTGCCCTGCTTCCCTTACGTTCGTGTCATGACACAGTTATTATATATTAAATTAAATTATTATTTATTAAATATTGGCAGGTCTTGGAATGACGTATGAGTTTATTTAAGAAATTCGGATTTTTTTTGGACAGTCGTATCTGTGTTCCATTCGTTTTTATCAGGCTGTTCATATTTACTAAATTCCCAAATAGTAATGATGGTAGTGGTGCTAGTTATCACTAAATTATGTTTATAGGGGTCAAGACTCGGCTCCTCGCTCCGCCTCTTGGATTGCCTTGACTGGCATCACTGACTTCTGGCTTCTTGGACCTTATCATATCTACTCTTGAAGCTATGTATAAAGTTTTCCTCAGTCTTTACTTCATCCAGATCTTTTCACTTCAAAACTACCCTGAGAATAAACAAATACTTCCTTTCATCCCTATGCCTCGACTGCTTTCAGCTTCTACCAGCGTCCACCGTGATCGCGCGCATTTTAATTCAATTTGTCTATATTCCTTTTAAGATTTTGTATGTTGCAATCATGTACGCCCTTGTCTTCTTCTGTAAGGTCATCAGTTCCATCAACCTTTCCTTTGAGTGCATTCCTCTTAGCTCTGGTGCTGTCCTGGTTGTAAACCTTTGGACCTTTATGAGTTTCTTTCCCTGTCTGACCAGTTATGAGTTCCATGCTGGCGTCGTAGACTCAGTAATACCCGAGATGTTTTCGAGGGTCAATCACCCTGCGAGCCGCTCCAGAGCTCTTTGTAGATCAAGGCCTGATGAACCAGGTTGTTACTGCTATCCACACGATGTTCAACATACAAACCACTGCCCGGTGGGTCAGGAACCGACTGATTTGAAGAACTTATCAAATTCCCTCTTGAAGACAGCCAGAGCTTTCTTGGTAATTTACATACACAAAACCCTGGAGAGACTGGTTCCAAACCTTCACACCTAAGTCACTTTATTTGAAAGCAAGAGACTTTGAAGATGATGCAAAGTACCTCCAATAAAAAGCAAGGGCTCAACGAGTACACTAAGAGAACTCGACGAGTGTTAGAGGTCCCCGACTTTTCAACACCCTCCATGCAGAAGGAGAATTACCAACAAACCTTGACTGTCTTCAAGAGGAAAATTGACAAGATCTTCAAATCAGTTTTTGATCAGCCGGGATGCAATTCATACGTGGAACTTCGTGCGGCAAGCAGCAACAGCCTAGTTGATCAGGCCTTGAACTACCAGGCCTGGTCTGAGACCAGATATCCATCAAGTATGCAGGAAGAGTGTACAGTGAAAAGTCGGGAGGGAACGTGTGCCTCATGGAGCTCTTATTGTACTGGTCGCTGCTCTGCTTATTATGGGAGGTCGTACTGTGCACAGTCTGCTAAGTCTCTTGCAGGTGTGCAGGTTGGCAATCAATCTATCCAGGATTTTCCAGTTGAAAATTGCAATGGACCTTTCTCGTGTACGTTGCAGGGAGTATAGTTCAAGGACTTCAGTGTTCTCAATAATGTAGATGATTGAGTCAAAGTAAACAGACAGTGTAAAGTTCTCTGTGTTTTTTAATTCAGCAAGCTGGCCTGTTCTGAAGAGGACCTTAATTATACAGCAGAATTCCATCCTGGAGAGAACAAGTGACTTAAAGAGTATCATCACTGACTCAGCATCTCTTTGTCTTAAACGTTCTAGCGATCCACTATATTATTTTCCTTGCATAGCGATAACAACATTGTTGACATAATTCAATATCAGCTTTTCTGATTTTATCACATCCAAATTTTGTACTTGAAACTTTCCCATATAAGAAACTTTCGTATATAAGATTCTGAAGGATTAAGTTCCTAAACAGTCTCATCACTTTTCTTGTGTTGATACTCTTCAGCAGCAGCAGCAGCAGTCCGTCCGTCCGTCCGTCTTCCACTAGTTGTTCACTTTCCATTGTGAAGATTTCCTCGAATCTTTCGCCAAACAATTCGCATAGTTCTCTGTTATTCTCCGTCAGCATCCTTCCTCCGTGTGTGTGTGTGTGTGTGTGTGTGTGTGTGTGTGTGTGTGTGTGTGTATGTATGTATGTATTGTGTGTGTGTATGTGTATGTGTGTGTGTGTGTGTGTATGTGTGTGTTGTGTGTGTGTGTATGTGTGTGTGTGTGTGTGTGTGTGTGTGTGTGTGTGTGTATGTGTGTGTGTGTGTGTGTATGTGTGTGTGTGTATGTGTGTGTGTGTGTGTGTATGTGTATGTATGTGTGTGTGTGTGTATGTGTATGTGTGTGTGTGTATGTGTGTGTATGTGTGTGTGTGGGGGGGGGTAACTTGAGTTCAATTTTGGTCTTTGATGCTGTGTCATTTTCAGACTGTCTTTCGACTTTTTTTTATTATTCCTTTCTGGCTCTCCTGCTTGTTTATCTGTTTTCTGCAGATTGAATTATCTATTTTTTTTTCAAAGCACTCTTGTTATTTTCCTTGGCCTTTTGTCTATTCTTGATTAAACCATTTGCTCTATTTTTCCTGCTTTTCTTTGTGTTTGTTATTATTCTTCATTTTGCCTCAGTCTGACTTATTACCTCAAGCATTTCTTGTACAGTTCTGCCACCCAGACACCTTTCCCATTCCACTTTGCTCAGAAAAATTTTCATGCCCTTATAGTCCCATTTTCGCTATTTTCTTCTTTCTTTTCTTTCTCCATATTCCTTTCAAACAGGTACTCAAGGTTTAATACCACATGATCGATAGGTCTTATTGATTCCCCATAATTAATTTCTGCTATATCATATTCATTTAGTGTGAAAACCAGATCAAGTCTTACTGGCTTATCTCCTCCCCTCACATGTTGACTCGACGATGTTCACTGCTGCTCTACTACTGTTTCACTCTCTGTGCTTCTGGTCCTCTACGGGGGTCCCATTGTTTCCAGTCAGTCTCATGGTGGATGAAGTCTTTAAGTAGTAGGAGTTTAGCTTTGTTTCTTCTTGTACTCGCAGCCACTTTTATCAATATGACTCACTGTCTTGTTATTCTGATTTTCTATTGTTTCTTCGCGGATTATATATCACTCTCACTATTACTTTCCTGTCTCGGGACATGACAATACCTGCTATATAGTCCCTCAACGCTCATTTTTCCTAGTTCCTCAAATATTCAGTGACTTCTCACCAACAATGCTACTCCGCCTTCTCCTTTGCTTTGGTACTGGTGTTGTGGTAGTGGTGGTGGTGGTGGTACTAGTGTTGTTGTGGTGGTGGTACTAGTGTTGTTGTGGTGGTGGTACTAGTGTTGTTGTGGTGGTGGTACTAGTGTTGTGGTGGTGGTGGTACTAGTGTTGTGGTGGTGGTGGTACTAGTGTTGTGGTGGTGACAGTGTTGTGGTGTGGTGGTACTAGTGTTGTGGTGGTGGTGGTACTAGTGTTGTGGTGGTGGTGGTACTAGTGTTGTGGGTGGTGGTACTAGTGTTGTGGTGGTGGTACTAGTGTTGTGGTGGGTGGTACTATGTGTTGTGGTGGTGGTACTAGTGTTGTGGTGGTGGTGGTACTAGTGTTGTGGTGGTGGTGGTACTAGTGTTGTGGTGGTGGTGGTACTAGTGTTGTGGTGGTGGTGGTACTAGTGTTGTGGTGGTGGTGGTACTAGTGTTGTGGTGGTGGTGGTACTAGTGTTGTGGTGGTGGTGGTGGTACTAGTGTTGTGGTGGTGGTGGTACTAGTGTTGTGGTGGTGGTGGTACTAGTGTTGTGGTGGTGGTGGTACTAGTGTTGTGGTGGTGGTGGTACTAGTGTTGTGGTGAGGGTGGTACTAGTGTTGTGGTGAGGGTGGTACTAGTGTTGTGGTGAGGGTGGTACTAGTGTTGTGGTGGGTGGTACTAGTGTTGTGGTGGTGGTGGTGGTGGTACTAGTTTTGTGGTGGTGGTGGTACTAGTGTTGTGGTGGTGGTGGTACTAGTGTTGTGGTGGTGGTGGTACTAGTGTTGTGGTGAGGGTGCTACTAGTGTTGTGGTGAGGGTGGTACTAGTGTTGTGGTGGTGGTGGTACTAGTGTTGTGGTGAGAGTGGTACTAGTGTTGTGGTGAGGGTGGTACTAATGTTGTGGTGGTGGTACTAGTGTTGTGGTGGTACTAGTGTTGTGGTGGTACTAGTGTTGTGGTGGTACTAGTGTTGTGGTGGTACTAGTGTTGTGGTGGTACTAGTGTTGTGGTGGTGGTACTAGTGTTGTGGTGGTGGTGGTACTAGTGTTGTTCCTTTATTATGTTTCTGTTTAAGGTGAAGGTGGTGTTGGTCCTGGTGGTGTTTTGTTATTTGTTGTTGTTGGAGAGAGAGAAAGGAAGGGGGGGGGGGCTCTCGAGTACTGTAGTGAGCGGTTGTGGTGGAGGGTGGGGGGGGGGGTCTCCATGAAGGCTGCCTGGGAGGCCAAGACAACTCAAACACCAGAGGCTTCCACTTAAACTCCTTACATTAATACTACATAATCAGTCCAGTTTTAACGACATGATAATTTGTGGCTTGAAAGAAGACCAACACAGTGTATTATAGGAGAGAGAGTATGATGGCAGACAACTTGCATCATCATGGCTTAAAGTATTTGGTGGCAGTGGGATGGAGGTGCCCTGCAGGCAGCATTATCTCACCATGCCTGCAGGAGGTGGAGGTGCCCTGCAGGCACTACTTCAACCTCATGAATACAGAGGATGCCATCACGGCACATGTGTGGCTGTGACGGCGGCAGCAGCAGCATAAGCGTGCTGCTTCACTTACTCTTGCCTCACACCTGCATATAATCACTGCCTGCCACCACACAAGTGCCAACCTCTCATCGCCCTTCCCTTGCCATGGTTACTACACTTTAAAACCCCTCTCCATTGCACGCACTCCTGCTTCACACTCTCCCTCCTCGTTCCCTCTCCATTGCACGCACTCCTGCTTCACACTCTCCCTCCTCGCTCCTCAACATTGCACGCACTCCTGCTTCACACTCTCCCTCCTCAACATTGCACGCACTCCTGCTTCACACTCTCCCTCCTCGCTCCTCAACATTGCACGCACTCCTGCTTCACACTCTCCCTCCTCGCTCCTCAACATTGCACGCACTCCTGCTTCACACTCTCCCTCCTCGCTCCTCAACACGCCCTAAATTCAACATGACTATGCAGGTTTACCCTTTAGTAGTTTTTCTCATAGTTTAAAAATGATGAGGTAACGATACGCAGAGTTTTATATCGCAATTACTCACATATTCTTCACCTTAATTTGACACGATATAAAAAGTAGGAAAACAATGAGAGTTCCTAGAGTTTTTCTACCCACGGAGCCCGGGCATAGGTCAGGCTCGTCTGATGCTTGCCTGGCTAACCAGGCTTGCCTGGTTGACCACACACAGTGACAGGTGCATGGCTGGGACCAGGAGTAATACCTAAAGTCGTCAGGGTATGTTCTAAGGCTACACTTAACAGTGTAGCAGGTGTGTGTTGATTGACAGGTGCTACTTACACTTAACAGTGTAGCAGGTGCTGTTATCAGTGTATTAATCAACAGTGTAGCAGGTGTAGTGTTGGTTGACAGGTGCTACTTACACTTAACAGTGTAGCAGGTGTAGTGTTGGTTGACAGGTGCTACTTACACTTAACAGTGTAGCAGGTGTTGTGTTGGTTGACAGGTGCTACTTACACTTAACAGTGTAGCAGGTGTTGTGCTGGTTGACAGGTGCTACTTACACTTAACAGTGTAGCAGGTGTAGTGTTGGTTGACAGGTGCTACTTACACTTAACAGTGTAGCAGGTGTAGTGTTGGTTGACAGGTGCTACTTACACTTAACAGTGTAGCAGGTGTTGTGCTGGTTGACAGGTGCTACTTACACTTAACAGTGTAGCAGGTGTAGTGCTGGTTGACAGGTGCTACCTACACTCATCATTTCTGTTGACAGTTCACTATCTCTACAGTTCATAAAATACTGGTAAAGCTTCATGATTTATTTTAACAAACAACTTGGCTCTCATCATGGCGAATTTTCAACCATCTAAACAATGTCAATATCAATCTTCTTTTATTTCTGTTTAGAAGTTTGAATGATTATCATGAAGGCTACCTGAAGAATGTGGAGTGTGGGCAGAGTACGTGTTGAAATTAACCCAGACTTTAATTCTGATGATGCTGAGTACATTGATCACCACAGTTTCATACTCAACCTTCGTTATTTCCCTCATTTCTTTCGCGTCATCTGTGTATGACCATCCTCTGAGCAGAAAGCCAATACTAGAAGAGTTTTTTATTTGGATTTTGCATATTAGAAAAAGTATGAGGATTTTTTGCTATTTGCTGTAGTGTATCTGGTGTCTGGCTGACTCTTGTTTATAGTGTGTCTGGTGTCTTTCTGACTCTTGTTTATAGTGTATCTGGTGTCTGGCTGACTCTTGTTTATAGTGTATCTGGTGTCTGGCTGACTCTTGTTTATAGTGTATCTGGTGTCTGGCTGACTCTTGTTTATAGTGTATCTGGTGTCTGGCTGACTCTTGTTTATACTTTATATCGACAGTTTCTCATTATAATTGACTTTTTTGTGATAGTTACATTTTGAGAAGTTCCTGAAGTTTACCTGAAGATGGTTACGGGGGTCAACGCCCCCACGGTTCGGTTTCAAACCTGACCTCCTAGTGGATGGCGTCATCAACCAGGCTGTTCGTGCTAGCTGCGTGCACTTCAACGTAAAAACAAAAATCCAGCTGATCAAGAGTCGACATTTTTTGCGTGTTTTGTACAATCTTCTACGTTCTCTATGATTGATCTCCTTTTAGGCTGGGTCAGTAGGAAATATTTTAAACAGGTCTTGTACGCTTCTGCAGTCAGCACTTGCGTACACTTGTACGCTTCTGCAGTCAGCACTTGCGTACACTTGTACGCTTCTGCAGTCAGCACTTGCGTACACTTGTACGCTTCTGCAGTCAGCACTTGCGTACACTTGTACGCTTCTGCAGTCAGCACTTGCGTACACTTGTACGCTTCTGCAGTCAGCACTTGCGTACACTTGTACGCTTCTGCAGTCAGCACTTGCGTACACTTGTACGCTTCTGCAGTCAGCACTTGCGTACACTTGTACGCTTCTCAGTCAGACTTGCGTACACTTGTCGCTTCTGCAGTCAGCTTGCGTACCTGACGCTTCTGCAGTCAGCACTTGCGTACACTTGTACGCTTCTGCAGTCAGCACTTGCGTACACTTGTACGCTTCTGCAGTCGCACTTGCGTACACTTGTACGCTTCTGCAGTCAGCACTTGCGTACACTTGTACGCTTCTGCAGTCAGCACTTGCGTACACTTGTACGCTTGCAGTCAGCACTTGCGTACACTTGTACGCTTCTGCAGTCAGCACTTGCGTACACTTGTACGCTTCTGCAGTCAGCACTTGCGTACACTTGTACGCTTCTGCAGTCAGCACTTGCGTACACTTGTACGCTTCTGCAGTCAGCACTTGCGTACACTTGTACGCTCTGCAGTCAGCACTTGCGTACACTTGTACGCTTCTGCAGTCAGCACTTGCGTACACTTGTACGCTTCTGCAGTCAGCACTTGCGTACACTTGTACGCTTCTGCAGTCAGCACTTGCGTACACTTGTACGCTTCTGCAGTCAGCACTTGCGTACACTTGTACGCTTCTGCAGTCACACTTGCGTCCCTACACTTGACTGCAGTCAGCACTTGCGTACCTTGTCGCTCTGCAGTCAGCACTTGCGTACACTTGTACGCTTCTGCAGTCAGCACTTGCGTACACTTGTACGCTTCTGCAGTCAGCACTTGCGTACACTTGTACGCTTCTGCAGTCAGCACTTGCGTACACTCTGTCAGCTTGCTGCAGTCAGCACTTGCGTACACTTGTACGCTTCTGCAGTCAGCACTTGCGTACACTTGTACGCTTCTGCAGTCAGCACTTGCGTACACTTGTACGCTTCTGCAGTCAGCACTTGCGTACACTTGTACGCTTCTGCAGTCAGCACTTGCGTACACTTGTACGCTTCTGCAGTCAGCACTTGCGTACACTTGTACGCTTCTGCAGTCAGCACTTGCGTACACTTGTACGCTTCTGCAGTCAGCACTTGCGTACACTTGTACGCTTCTGCAGTCAGCACTTCGTACACTTGTACGCTTCTGCAGTCAGCACTTGCGTACACTTGTACGCTTCTGCAGTCAGCCGAACTTTGTACGTTTTGCAGTCAGCACTTGCGTACTTGACGCTTCTGCAGTCAGCACTTGCGTACACTGGTACGCTTCTGCAGTCAGCACTTGCGTACACTTGTACGCTTCTGCAGTCATTGCTACCTCTGCGTACACTTGCGTACTGTAGCTTCTGCAGTCAGCACTTGCGTACACTTGTACGCTTCTGCAGTCAGCACTTGCGTACACTTGTACGCTTCTGCAGTCAGCACTTGCGTACACTTGTACGCTTCTGCAGTCAGCACTTGCGTACACTTGTACGCTTCTGCAGTCAGCACTTGCGTACACTTGTACGCTTCTGCAGTCAGCACTTGCGTACACTGTTGATACGCTATTCTGAGTCAGCATTCTATGCTGTACCTTGAGTCTTAGACTTCTACAATCTTTACTACTTTGGTATATTTACCTCATAACGATTGTTGATACTGGTATTAACTCTTAACATTGTTGATACTGGTATATTACTTAACTTGTTACTGGATATTACCTCTAACATTGTTGATACTGGTATTATAACTTCTAACATTGTTGATACTGGTATTTACTTCTAACATTTTGATACTGGTATTAACTCTTAACATTGTTGATACTGGTATTATAACTTCTAAACATTGTTGATACTGGTATTATTACCTCTTAACATTGTTGATACTGGTATTATAACTTCTAAACATTGTTGATACTGGTATTACCTCTTAACTTTGTTGATACTGGTATTATTACTCTTAACATTGTTGATACTGGTATATACCTTAACATTGTGATACTGGTATTATTACCTCTTAACATTACTGATACTGGTATTATTACCTCTTAACATTGTTGATACTGGTATTATTACCTCTTAACATTGTTGATACTGGTATTATTACCTCTTAACATTGTTGATACTGGTATTATTACCTCTTAACATTGTTGATACTGGTATTATACCTCTTAACATTGTTGATACTGGTATTATTACCTCTTAACATTGTTGATACTGGTATTATTACCTCTTAACATTGTTGATACTGGTATTATTACCTCTTAACATTGTTGATACTGGTATTATTACATCTTAACATTGTTGATACTGGCATTATTACCTCTTAACATTGTTGATACTGGTATTATAACTCTAAACATTACTGATACTGGTATTATTACCTCTTAACATTACTGATACTGGTATTATATCAATTCCTCATTGTTTGCGAAGATTATATCTATTGTATTTTCATTTTAGTAGATTATATGTTGGTTGAATGTAAACTTGTGGCAGTCTTGAGAGGTCTCTGGTGTGTCCTTGTAGAGTACTTGCCGGTACTATTTCTGCTATAATGTTGTTGTTTATCATCATTCTAATGTGGAAGGTAGAAATCTCCGAGGAGAATATTTGCTGTAAGATTCTCCATGTTTTCAAGATAGCGACAGTGTCTATTTGCCCTTTTTGTTCAGTGACTTCCTGTCGTTGCTGATGGAGGTTCACTCAAATCAATGGCAACTTTCTACTTGTCCTCAGAATATATTGTCCGTCTATGTATGTTGTTACTGAACTTATGCACTATGCATTTGTTCGCCTCGGTGGTTAACGTAGAATAAAACAAAGGTCTCAAAACTGATCCATGTGGAACGTCATTTGTGAACCGCCCCATTCTGATTTCTCACCATTACTCGATTTCTCCACGTCCATCTTGCTTCCTCCCCAAACATTACCATTTCTCGACCACCATGACAAAATCACAGAGAAACTGGTGGGAAACTAAAATAAAAATATTGTATATCCTGATTCCAGCGGCAACTGACCATTTGACAAATATAATCAAGCAACAGCTCGTAACATAAAGCCAAAATTAATCATTCTGACCAGTAACAGTGTGGCAACATATGAACCAATGTCCAATATGAGAACATTAAAAACTACAATGTTATTCTGCATAGAGTACATGAAGCACAGCCCCGTGTACATGAAGCACAGCCCCGTGTACATGAAGCACAGCCCCGTGTACATGAAGCACAGCCCCGTGTACATGAAGCACAGCCCCGTGTACATGAAGCACAGCCCCGTGTACATGAAGCACAGCCCGTGTACATGAAGCACAGCCCCGTGTACATGAAGCACAGCCCCGTGTACATGAAGCACAGTCCCGTGTACATGAAGCACGGCCCCGTGTACATGAAGCACGGCCCCGTGTACATGAAGCACGGCCCCGTGTACATGAAGCACAGCCCCGTGTGATCATCTGTAGTCATGAGAGGATGCTTCAAGACCTTTGTCATATAAACAGGTGGAATGAAAGTTACCTGGCACAGAGTGGAGATACAATTAAAAGCTTTCTCAAGGTCAATTATACAAATAGCCTTATTGAAGGAAAAGTTACCGAAGCCTAATTACATGTACAAGAAACAGATATTACATTATTAATGTCAACATCATTTAAACTTTAGAAAGCTAATGCAGCAAATAATCAAGGTCTAGAGCATAATATGGTTAATTAAAAGCTTTCCAAACATGGATCCCACGACACTGTGCTTCGTGAAAAAGCTTGTATTCTCTCATTTAGAATAGTTTTCACTGCCACATCGTACACTTAGGGCAGCACATACACCACACTTGTATAGAATTGCTGCTGAAGTAAATTTTCGGAGCGCGTCCTAACATAATAGTGTTTGGATCGATGACCACAATATATAATGTGTGGTCATCTCCCTAATTTACAAAGTAAAACAATTACTTACTAGTGACAGAAAGAGCACCAAGAATAAACGTTCACAAGAGCAGACGCAGCAGCAGCACCATCACTCATCAACCATCACATTTATAAATACTACACCACTACTAACTCAACAAAAGTAGAAACCTTCATATACAGTAAAGCATAATAGCTCTTGCAAGATTTGATGGAATGTGATAATTGAGGGTGTGCAATGTGAGGGTAGCAATAGGCTGGTAGATAAGGTGGTTAGCTTCCTTCATACCCAGTTTGATGAACAGAAAATACGTAAGTGGTGAGAGACACGTCAGCAGTAAGAGGAAGAGTGTGAGCATGAGTGAGGGAAGGTGAGGAAGAGTGTGAGCATGAGTGAGGGAAGGTGAGGAAGAGTGTGAGCATGAGTGAGGGAAGGTGAGGAAGAGTGTGAGCATGAGTGAGGGAAGGTGAGGAAGAGTGTGAGCATGAGTGAGGGAAGGTGAGGAAGAGTGTGAGCATGAGTGAGGGAAGGTGAGGAAGAGTGTGAGCATGAGTGAGGGAAGGTGAGGAAGAGTGTGAGCATGAGTGAGGGAAGGTGAGGAAGAGTGTGAGCATGAGTGAGGGAAGGTGAGGAAGAGTGTGAGATGAGTGAGGAAGGTGAGGAAGAGTGTGAGATGAGTGAGGGAAGTGAGGAAGAGTGTGATGATGAGTGAGGGAAGATGAGGAAGAGTGTGATGATGAGTAGGAAGTGGAAGAGGATGATGAGTGAGGAAGTGAGGATGAGTGGATGAGTGAGGGAAGATGAGGAAGAGGTGATGATGAGTGAGGGAAGAGGTGAGGATGAGGAGGAGATGAGGAAGAGTGGAGATGAGTGAGGGAAGGTGATGATGAGTGAGTGAAGGTGAGATGAGTGAGGGAAGGTGAGATGAGGAGAGAAGGTGATGATGAGTGAGGGAAGGTGAGGATGAGTGAGGGAAGGTGAGATGAGTGAGGAAGGTGATGATGAGTGAGGGAAGGTGAGGATGAGTGAGGGAAGGTGAGATGAGTGAGGGAAGGTGAGGATGAGTGAGGAAGGTGAGGATGAGTGAGGGAAGGTGGAGGATGAGTGAGGGAAGGTGAGGATGAGTGAGGGAAGGTGGAGATGAGTGAGGGAAGGTGAGGATGAGTGAGGGAAGGTGAGGATGAGTGAGGGAAGGTGAGGATGAGTGAGGGAAGGTGAGGATGAGTGAGGGAAGGTGAGGATGAGTGAGGGAAGGTGAGGATGAGTGAGGAAGGAAGGTGAGGATGAGTGAGGGAAGGTGAGGATGAGTGAGGGAAGGTGAGGATGAGTGAGATGAGGTGAGGGAGAGAGTGAGGAAGAGTGAGGATGATGAGGAGGGAAGATGAGGAAGAGGTGAGTGAGATGAGTGAGGGAAGGGAGAAGAGGGATGAGTGAGGGAAGATGAGGAAGAAGTGTGATGATGAGTGAGGGAAGATGAGGAAGAGTGATGATGATGAGAGATGAGATGAGGAGGAAGATGAGGAAGAGATGTGATGATAGTGAGAAATGAGGGAAGGTGATGATGAGTGAGGGAAGATGAGGAAGAGTGTGATGATGAGTGAGGGAAGGTGAGGATGAGTGAGGGAAGATGAGGAAGAGGATGATAGTGAAGGTGAGGATGTAGGAAATGAGGAAGATGTGATGATGAGTGAGGAAGATGAGGATGGATGGAGTGAGGGAAGATGAGGAAGAGTGTGATAATGAGTGAGGGAAGATGAGGAAGAGTGTGATGATGAGTGAGGGAAGATGAGGAAGAGTGTGATGATGAGTGAGGGAAGGTGAGGATGAGTGAGGGAAGATGAGGAAGAGTGTGATGATGAGTGAGGGAAGATGAGGAAGAGTGTGATAATGAGTGAGGGAAGGTGAGGATGAGTGAGGGAAGATGAGGAAGAGTGTGATAATGAGTGAGGGAAGGTGAGGATGAGTGAGGGAAGATGAGGAAGAGTGTGATGATGAGTGGGGAAGGTGATGATGAGTGAGGGAAGGTGAGGATGAGTGAGGGAAGGTGAGGAAGAGTGTGAGCATGAGTGAGGGAAGGTGAGGAAGAGTGTGAGCATGAGTGAGGGAAGGTGAGGGAAGAGTGTGAGCATGAGTGAGGGAAGGTGAGGAAGAGGTGAGCATGAGTGAGGAAGGTGAGGAAGAGTGGAGCATGAGTGAGGAAGGTGAGGAAGAGTGTGAGCATGAGGAGGGAAGGTGAGGAAGAGTGTGAGCATGAGTGAGGGAAGGTGGAGGAAGAGTGTGAGCATGAGTGAGGGAAGGTGAGGAAGAGTGTGAGCATGAGTGAGGGAAGGTGAGGAAGAGTGTGAGCATGAGTGAGGGAAGGTGAGGAAGAGTGTGAGCATGAGTGAGGGAAGGTGAGGAAGAGTGTGAGCATGAGTGAGGGAAGGTGAGGAAGAGTGTGAGCATGAGTGAGGAAGGTGAGGAAGAGGTGAGCATGAGTGAGGGAAGGTGAGGAAGAGTGTGAGCATGAGTGAGGGAAGGTGAGGAAGAGGTGAGCATGAGTGAGGGAAGGTGAGGAAGAGTGTGAGCATGAGTGAGGGAAGGTGAGGAAGAGAGAGTGTGATGATGAGTGAGGGAAGATGAGGAAGAGTGTGATGATGAGTGAGGGAAGATGAGGAAGAGTGTGATGATGAGTGAGGGAAGATGAGGAAGAGTGTGATGATGAGTGAGGGAAGATGAAGAAGAGTGTGATGATGAGTGAGGGAAGATGAGGAAGAGTGTGATGATGAGTGAGGGAAGGTGATGATGAGTGAGGGAAGGTGATGATGAGTGAGGGAAGGTGAGGATGAGTGAGGGAAGGTGATGATGAGTGAGGGAAGGTGAGGATGAGTGAGGGAAGGTGAGGATGAGTGAGGGAAGGTAGTGATGAGTGAGGGAAGGTGAGGATGAGTGAGAGAAGGTGATGATGAGTGAGGGAAGGTGATGATGAGTGAGGGAAGGTGAGGATGAGTGAGGGAAGGTGATGATGAGTGAGGGAAGGTGAGAATGAGTGAGGGAAGGTGAGGATGAGTGAGGGAAGGTGAGGATGAGTGAGGGAAGGTGAGGATGAGTGAGGGAAGGTGAGGATGAGTGAGGGAAGGTGAGGATGAGTGAGGGAAGGTGAGGATGAGTGAGGGAAGGTGAGGATGAGTGAGGGAAGGTGAGGATGAGTGAGGGAAGGTGAGGATGAGTGAGGGAAGGTGAGGATGAGTGAGGGAAGGTGAGGATGAGTGAGGGAAGGTGGGGCAAGAGACACCAACTATATTTATAACTGAACACATTTAAATTAATTTAATATACACTTGGAGATTCTTATATACCGAGCTGTGCTTTAAAAAGTATAAGTATTTAGGTTGCGAAATTATGGTGCTTAGTGCAGTTAGAAGTTATGATGTGTGCAACAACAACACGTTGTGGTGGAACCCTACCCCCCCCAACAAACTCCCCCCAATCCATACCCCAACACCCCATCCCTTGGAGTGACGTCATCCACCCCATGAACACAGAGCAGGCCAAGTATTTATCGACATGTGCCTTTGACAACTGATACCTACTACTACTACACACGTACGCGGAGGCCACCACCTCCTCCTCGTGGGAATACATATTGTCATACAAACTTAACTCAAGTGTTACCTTTACCTTACTTTTAGGAACATAAATAAAGAGCACTGCAGCAGGCCTACTGGCCCATGTTAGGCAAGTGCAAGTCACCTACCAGCCTAAGCTACTGGCCAAATCCAGTCAGGTGCAAGTCACATCCATTTAAGAAGGATAGTTCACTGCATCAGACCCACTAGCCCAAGCCAGTCAGGTCCAACTCACACCCACTCATAAGAACATAACATAAGAACATAAGAAAGGAGGAACACTGCAGCAGGCCTGTTGGCCCATACTAGGCAAGTCCTTCACAATCCGTCCCACTAACAGAATATTTGCTCAACCCAATTTTCAATGCTACACAAGAAATAAGCTTTGACAATTCTACCCACTCATGCGCGAGTTCCACTCAAATCCAACCCCTCTCACTCATGAATTTATCCAACCTAAATTTGAAACTACCCAAGGTCCTAGCTTCAATAACCCTACTAGGCAGACTGTTCCACTCATCAACTACCCTATTTCCAAACCAATACTTTCCTATATCCTTTCTAAATCTAAACTTATCTAACTTGAATCCATTATTGCGGGTTCTCTCTTGGAGATATATCTTCAAGACCTTATTTATATCCCCTTTGTTAATACCCATTTTCCACTTGTATACCTCGATCATGTCTCCCCTCATTCTACGTCTTACAAGTGAATGTAATTTAAGGGTCTTCAATCTTTCTTCGTAAGGAAGATTTCTAATGCTATGTATTAATTTAGTCATTCTACGCTGAATGTTTTCTAACGAATTTATGTCCATTCTGTAATATGGAGACCAAAACTGAGCTGCGTAATCTAGGTGAGGCCTTACTAATGATGTATAAAGGTGTAATATAACCTCTGGACTTCTGTTGCTAACACTTCTTGATATAAATCCCAGTAATCTATTTGCCATATTACGTACGCTTAGGCATTGCTGTCTTGGTTTAAGGTTGCTGCTTACCATCACCCCCAAGTCCTTCTCGCAATCTGTATGGCTAAGTTCTACGTTATTTAACTTATAAGTGCTTGGGTTATGGACACTCCCGAGCTTCAGAACCTTGCATTTATCTACATTGAATTGCATCTGCTACTTTTCTGACCACGAATTAAGTTTGTCTAAATCTTCCTGAAGTTCTGTGACATCTATGTTTGAATCAATTATCCTACCTATCTTCGTGTCGTCGGCGAATTTGCTCATATCACTAGTAATTCCCTCGTCAAGGTCATTGATATATATTATAAATAACAATGGGCCTAAGACTGATCCCTGTGGAACACCACTTGTTACAAGTCCCCATTCGGATTTAACCCCATTTATGCACACTCTCTGCTTCCTATTGGTGAGCCATGACTCGATCCATGACAGCACTTTTCCCCCAATGCCATGAGCTGCCACTTTCTTTAACAGTCTCTGGTGCGGTACTCTATCAAAAGCCTTACTAAAGTCTAAATAAACAATATCGAATTCTTTATCGTGATCAACAGCCTCAAAAGCTTTAGTGAAGAAGGTTAATAAATTAGATAGGCAGGAACGGCCCTCGTGAATCCATGCTGAGTATCATTAATCAAATTATGGTTATCTAGATGGCTTCTAATAATATCAGCTATAATTGACTCTAGTAATTTGCCTACAATTGAGGTCAGGCTTATTGGGCGGTAATTTGACGGTAGTGACTTGTCCCCTGCTTTAAAAATAGGAATTACATTAGCCATCTTCCACATATCAGACACTACACCTGTTTGAAGAGATAAATTAAAAATGTTAGATATTAGTTCACAGAGTTCCATTTTGCATTCCTTAAGAACCCTTGCGAAAAGCTCATCAGGACCCGGCAATTTATTTTGTTTCAGTCGGTCTAGTTGTTTCCTAACCATTTCGCTAGTGACTGTGATATTACATAATTTATCTTCTTCTGGGCCTCTGTAAAATTAATTACTGGGATATTATTAATGTCTTCCTGTGTGAAAACCGAGAGAAAATAATTATTAAAAATAGAGCACATATCATTCTCCTTGTCAGTAAGATGCCCAGAGTTATTTTTAAGGGGACCTATCTTATCCCTAACTTTTGTTCTATAAACCTGGAAAAACTTTTTGGGTTAGTTTTGAATCCCTAGCAACTTTAATTTCATAGTCCCGTTTAGCTTTTCTTATTCCCTTTTAACGTCCTCTTAATGTCAGTATACTGATTTATAAGATGACCCTCACCTCTTTTATGCGCCTATAAATTCCTTTCTTCTGCCCTAAAAGATACTTAAGCCTATTATTCATCCATTTTGGGTCATTTCTACTAGATCTAATTTCTTTATACGGGATAAATGTTCTTTGGGCAGCCTGTATAGTGTTAAGAAAACTGTCATATTGATACCTCTCTTCGTCACCCCAGTCCACAGTTGATAAGTGTTCTCTAAGTCCATTATAATCTGCTAAGCGAAAATCTGGGACCGTTACTGAATTATCCCTACTATCATACATCCATTCAATGCTAAAGGTAATTGACTTGTGGTCGCTTGAGCCGAGTTCCTCTGTAATTTCTAAATTATTAACAAGGGTTTCCTTGCTTGCCAGAACCAAGTCAAGTAGGTTATTTCCCCTTGTAGGTTCTGTTACAAACTGCTTCAAAAAACAATCCTGAACTACTTCTAAAAAGTCGTTAGATTCTAAATTCCCTGTCAAGAAATTTCAATCAATCTGACTAAAGTTAAAGTCCCCTAGAATTACTACGTTATCGTGCCTTGTGGCCTTAACAATTTCCTCCCAAAGTAGTCTCCCTTGTTCCCTATCTAAGTTTGGAGGACGGTAAATCACGCCTAAAATCAATTTTTCACACCCCTCTGAAAATTCTATCCAGACTCTGTATGTGTTAATTCAGACTTTATACCCGTTTTTATACAACAATTTAAATGATCACGGACATAGAGTGCAACCCCACCCCCCTTCCCGATACTTCCGTCTACTTGGAACAATTTAAAACCCTGAATGTGACATTCGGCAGGCAAGTCCCGATTTTTCATATTAAACCACGTCTCAGTTATTGCAAAAACATCAATATTACCCGTACTTGCAACTAATCTCAACTCGTCCATCTTATTCCTAGCACTACGACTATTGGTGTAATAAATATTTAAAGACCCTCCTTTCTCTTTACCCTTCCTGCTCATTTCTGTTTTTCCACTATACCTATTACTGTCCTTGTCATCTAGTGTCACTAGCTTTCCACTGTCCACCTTTTTCTGCCTATTACTAGTTCTCCTAGAACTTATAATATTACTACACTGGGACTTCACTGTTTTCCCCCCAAAACCCATACCACTAACTTTTTCTAGTTTAAAGCCCTAACAGCTCCCTCCACTGCAGTTGCCAGTGCCCCCACCCCAGACCTGGATAAGTGAACCCCATCCCTGGCATACATGTCATTTCTGCCATAGAAGAGGTCCCAGTTGTCAATGAATGTTACTGAATTTTCCTTACAGTATTTTTCCAGCCAGCAATTGACACCAATTGCCCTGGACAGCCATTCATTTCCAACTCCTCTCCTTGGCAAAATACCACATATGACAGGGTTCCCACCCTGTCATATGTCTAACCTGTTTTTAAAACTACACGAGGTTTTAGCTTCAATGACGGTACTCGGGAGTTTGTTCCATTCGTCCACATCTCTATTACCAAAACACTAATTTCCTATATCCTTTCTGAATCTAATTTTTTCCAACTTGAAACCACTGCTGTGAGTCTTGTCTTGGTTAGATACGTTTAGCACGTTATTTACATCCGCTATATTTATTCCTGTTTTCCATTTATACACCTCAATCATATCCTCCCTAATTCTAGGCCTTTCTTGAGAGTGCAGATTCAGGGCCTCAGTCTATCTTTATACGAAAGATTTCTGATACATGGGATCAACTTTGTCATCCTCCTCTGTACGTTTTCCAGTGCATTTATATCCATTCTGTAATACGGTGACCAAAACTGTGCAGCATAATCTAATGAGGCCTAACCAAAGATATATAGAGTTGAAGAACAACCTGAGGATTTCTATTATTTATACTTCTTGATATGAAGGATTCTGTTCACTTTGTGAACACTTGTGAACTGTTGTCTTGGTTTTAGATTGTTACCTTTACCTTTGATATACCTTTGAAGAGTTTCCAGAGTTAAACTACTCTCGGAGCCCGGCCAAAGGCCAGGCTCGTCTGGTGCTTGCCTGGTCAACCAGGCTGTTGCTGCTGGAGGCCCGCTGCCCCACATATACAAAACAGTCTGGTTGATCTGGCACCCTCACCAGAACTCATAGATCTTTTTCGCAATCACTAATATTAAGATCTACATAATTTAGTTTATATGTGGCATGGTTATTTTCATGTCCAACGCTTAGAACTTCGCATTTATCTATATTAATTAAACTGCATATGCCCCTTCTCCGATCATAGCTTCAGTCTAGTCAAACCTTCCTGGAGTTCTGTACTGTCCTCATTAGAATGAATTGGACGGCCTTTTTTGGTGTCATCTGCAAACTTGCTTATGTCGCTATTTATTCCCTCATCTATGTCGTTTATTTAAATTGTGAACAACAAAGGGCCCAACACTGACCCCTGTGGAACACCACTTGTGACGTGCCCCCACTCTGATTTCTCCCCATTTACGCAAATTCTCTGCTGCCTATCTGTCAATCATGCCGCTATCCAGAATTTTTTTTTTCCTCATATTCCGTGTGCCTTAAGATTCCTCGATAGCCTCTGATGTGGAACTCTGTCGAAAGCCTTACTGAAGTCCATATACACATCATATTCATTACCATCTTTACCTTTGAAGAGTTTCGAGAGTTTATCTACTCTCTGAGCCCGGCCATGGGCCAGGCTCGTCTGGTGCTTGCCTGGTCAACCAGGCTGTTGCTGCTGGAGGCCCGCTGCCCCACATATCCATTACAGCCTGGTTGATCTGGCACCTGGTGAAGATACTTGTCCAGTTTCCTCTTGAAGGCTTCTACACTGGTTCCAGCCGTGTTTCGGATATCTTCTGGTAAGATGTTGAATAGTCTGGGACCCCGGATGTTAATACAGTGCTCCCGTATTGTCCCCACCGCACCCCTGCTCCTCACTGGGTTTATTTTACACTTCCTCCCATATCTCTCACTCCAGTATGTTATGGCAGTGTGCAGATTTGGGACCAGGCCCTCGAGTACTTTCCAGGAATATATTATCATGTATCTCTCTTTCCTCCGCTCCAATGAGTACATGTTCAAGACTTGAAGGCGTTCCCAATAATTTAGATGTTTCAATGGCTCAATGTGAGGCGTAAACGATCTCTGAATTTGTTCCAGCTCTGCTATTTCTCCTGCCCTGAACGGGGCCGTCAGCACTGAGCAATATTCTAAGTGAGGGAGCACTAGCGATTTGAAGAGTGTCACCATCGGCATTATTTCCCTTGTTTTGAAAGTTCTCAATACCCACCCAGTCATCTTCCTGGCTGTTGTGATCTTTGTCTTGTTATGGTCTTTAAAAGACATCAGCAGACATAATTATTCCCAAGTCCTTTACGTGTTCCTTTCGTTCTATGTGGTGACCCTCTTGCGTTTTGTATATAGTGTTCCTTTTGAGTTCATTTTTTCCATACCTACGCAGCTGAAACTTATCACCATTGAACGTCATGTTGTTCTCCACTGCCCACTGGAAAACCCTGCTTATGTCTTCCTGTAATTTTTCAGTGTCCTCTACCGTAGTGACTTTCATGCTTATTTTAGTGTCATCTGCAAATGATGATACAAAAGTGTGCTGGGTGTTTTTATCTATGTCTGCTATGAGGATGAGAAACAGCAGAGGTGCCAGGACAGTGCCTTGGGGCACTGAGCTTTTGACCATGATCTACCTCTTCAAATACCTTAGTGAAAAAAGTCAGTAAATTCGTAAGACAGGAACGCCTCTTTGTAAAACTGTGTTGAGATTAATAAATGTATGCCTTTCAATGTGGCTACGAGATGTCTCGGCAATTATTGATTCCATAAATTTTCCCATTATGGAGATTAGGCTTATTGGTCCATAGTTCGAGCCTAAGGACCTGTCTCCTTTGTAGACAGATATCACATTTGCCATTTTCCACTTATCTAGCACTATCCCAGTTTGTAGTGATATGTTGAAAAGATTAGCCAAAGGTTATCTGGCACTATGCTAGTTTGTAGTGAAATGTAAACAGTTTGTCAGGGCCTGGGGATTTGTTAGGTTTTAATTTATCTATTTGGCTGAAGACCATGTCACTAGTTACCCTAATCGTGGATAGTTTATTATAGTCCTGTTCTACATAATTTATTATTTCTGAAATTTCACTAGTATCTTCCTGAGTAAAAGGTGAGAGGACGTGTTAAAAATTCTACACATTTCCTTATCACTGTTGGTGAACTGATCCGAGTTACTTTTGAGTGGGTCTATCTTGTCCCTAATCTTACTTTTATAAACTGAAAGAATCCTTTTGGGTTAGTCTTCGAATCCCTTGCGACTTTAGCCTCATAATCTCTTTTTGCTTTTCTTGTTCTCTTTTTTTATTTCCCTCTTTAACCGAATGTATTGAATTCTTAACTGCCCCTCCTCTCTTTTGATTCGCTTATATATGCTTCTCTTTTGACCAATGAAATGTTTTAATCTATTGTTTATCCATTTGGGATCATTTTTGTTTGATCTAATTTCCTTATTTGGAACACAAGTTGTCTGGGCAGCTAGAAGTACACTCTGGAAAACGTCATATTGGCAACCATCGCCACCTACTTGACCCTTAGTCAGATCATTCCAGTTCAGCCCACCCAGGCAATTTCTCAGTTCTATGAAAACGGCCAAGTGGAAGTCAGGAACAGAGACTTGACTGCAGTTATTAGTGTAATTCCATGATATATTAAAACTAAAGTGACTTGTGATTGCTTTCCCCAAGCTCGTCATTAACCTCAAGATTATCAATTAGTGATTCTCTGCTGGCAAGAAGCAAGTCAAACAGGTTATTTCCTCTAGTTGGTTCTGTCACAAACTGTTTTAAAGAAACAATCCTGAATTGTATCAAGAAAGTCATTTGACTGAGATTTCCTCTCAAACTCCTCCAGTCAATTTGTCTAAAGTTAAAATCTCCCATTAGCACAATATTTTCATATGCAGATGCCTTATGAATTTCGTCCTTTAGAAGTTAGTATACTGCACTCCATATCAAGGTTTGGGGGCCTGTAAATCACACCCAAGTTTAGTTTTTCACGACCCTCGAGAAGCTGTAGCCAAACAAATTCAGTGGCCGACGCTTCTAATTTTATATCTTGTCTAACACATTATTATTATTATTATAATCAAATAGAAGCGCTAAACCACAGGGGTTTGTCTAACACAACAATTTAAATTATCTCTGACATACATCGCCACTTCACCACCCTTCCTGTTGACCCTATCTATGTAGAATAATTTATAGCCTTGTATGTGACATTCAGAAGGCATTTCTCTATCTTTCAGGTTGAACCAGGTCTCAGTTATATCAATAATATCCATGCTTCCTGCACTTGCAATTAATCTTAGCTCATGTATCTTATTTCTTACAGTCCTACTATTAGTATAGGAAACCTTAAGGGAGCTAGTCCCTCGCTGCCCTCTGCTGTCTCTCTTTGTTGACCAGTTCCATTGTCTTTAATTGTAACTTTTTGATGAATATTGTCTTTTAAACATATCTCTGAGGTATCCTGGTAATATATGTTGTTTTCAACCCTCCCGCTGCAACCTGTTTGTTTCCCCACACACCTTTGATGAGTTCCGAGTCTTTCTACTCCCGGAGCCTGGAAATGGGCCAGGCTCGTCTGATGCTTGCCTGGTCAACCAGGCTGTTGCTGTTGGAGGTCCGCCGACCAACATATCCATCACAGCCTGGTTTACCTGGCACCTGGTGAAAATACTTGTTCAGCTATCTCTTGAAGTTTTTTACACTTGTTCCAGCAGTGTTTCTGATATCCTCTGGTATGTTGTTGAAAAGTCTGGGACTACAGATGTTGATATAGTGTTCCCTTATTGTAATTAATGCACCCCTGTTTTTCACTGGGTTTATTTTGCACTTCCTTCCATATCTCTCACTCCAGTATGTAGTTATGGCAGTGTGCAGATTTGGGACAAAGCCCTTAAGTACTTTCCAGGAATATATTACATACATCTCTCCTCCTCGCTCCAGTGAGTACATATTTAAGACTTTAAAGAGTTACATGTAATTTAAATGTTGTAATGCCTCTATGCAGGCCGTATACGATATGTATCTGTTCCAGAGTCCATATTTATCCTGCACTGAGCCGTCAACAATTAGCAATAATTGTTGACAAACACCAGTCAAGTGTTACATAAACACCACAGTCAAGTGTTACATAAACACCACAGTCAAGTGTTACATAAACACCACAGTCAAGTGTTACATAAATACCACAGTCAAGTGTTACATAAACACCACAGTCAAGTGTTACATAAACACCACAGTCAAGTGTTACATAAACACCACAGTCAAGTGTTACATAAACACCACAGTCAAGTGTTACATAAACACCACAGTCAAGTGTTACATAAACACCACAGTCAAGTGTTACATAAACACCACAGTCAAGTGTTACATAAACACCACAGTCAAGTGTTACATAAACACCACAGTCAAGAGTTACATAAACACCACCTATGATATACCTTTGATGAGTTCCGAGAGTTTTTCTATTCCCGAAGCCCGTCCATAGGCCAGGCTAGTCTGATGCTAGCCTGGTCAACCAGGCTGTTGCTGCTGCTGATCTGCTGACCCACATTTCCATCACAGCCTGGCTGATCTGGAACCTGGTGAAGGTATTTGTCCAATTTCCTCTTAAGATTTCTAAACTTATCCCAGGAAAGTATGGGTTCATAGCAGGTCATTCCTGCCTCTTACAACTACTGGACCACTATGATATGGTCTTGGATGCACTGAAGGACGAACACAATGCAGATGTAGTATACACACACTTTTCAAAAGCCTTCGATAATTGCGACAATGGTGTAACAGAACACAAAAATACGTACAAAGGAAATAACTGGAAAAGTGAGCAGATGGATGTTTAATTTTCTAACCAATAGAACACAAGGAGTAATATTACGTAAACAGGGTGAAGTCAGAGGCTGCCACACTGAAAGTTCTGTTCCACAAGGTACAGTACTCGCCCCCCATCCTTTTCCTCATCCTCATAGCTGATATATACGGAGATATAAACCATAGTACCGTATCTTCCTTCGCAGATGATACCAGAATTTGCATTCGAGTGCTATCCACCGAGGACACTGCAAATCTTCAAACGGATATAAAACAAATCTTTCAATGGGCCACAGAAAACAATATGATGTTCAATAAGGACAAATTCTGCTATTCCGTTATGAGGAATTAAAATCAAGAACGGAGAATAAAACAAATTCCAACGACACAATAGAGCGAAAAACTAATGTGAAGGACTTAGGAGTGATAATGTCAAGAGGATCTCGCCTTCAAGGACAACAACAGTGCCATTATCAAAACTGCGAGGAAAATGATTGGATGGATAACGAGAACCTACAAGACAAGGGATGCCAAGCCAATGATGATCTTCAAGTCGCTTGTTCTCGCCAGGCTGGAATACTACTGTACTCTAACAGCGCCCTTCAAGGCAGGCAAAAATAGCATATCTGGAGAATGTACAGAGGACTTGCACTGCATATATAAGTTCAGTAAAATACCTTAATTACTGGGAACGTTTATAATCCCCTTGAGCTGTACTTCTTGGAGCGCAGGCAAGAAAGGTACATCATAATTTACACCTGGAAAATCCTTGAGGGATTGGTTCTAAATCTGTACAAGGAAAGCACTCTTCTATGAGCAAAAGACTTGGTAGACAGTGCAACATCCCCCCCAAGTCTGTTCAATAGTCTCCTATCATACATAGTTGGGATTATCGAGAGACCCCTATCTATCTTCAAGAGGGAAATGGACAGATACCTAAAGTTAGTGCCAGACCAGCCAGACTGTGGCTCCTAGACTGGATTGTGTGGTCAATAGTAACAGCTTGATCAAGCCCTGATCCGCCGTGAGGCGAGGTCATACACAGGGCAGCAAGGGCGTTGACCCGCGAAACACCCTCTAGGCAGGTTGCCGTGGTTTCGACTTTGTAGTGTCCTTTATTGATGTCCTTGATAGGAGAGGCAGTGGTGAACACTTGGTGTTGAAAACACTGGAGATGTGTTTATCAAGAGAGATGTTAGGGAGGAATATATATCTTCTATCGGTAGTGAGTCGTCTATACCTTACCTTTGATATACCTTTGAAGAGTTTCGAGAGTATCTACTCTCTGAGCCCGGCCATGGGCCAGGCTCGTCTGGTGCTTGCCTGGTCAACCAGGCTGTTGCTGCTGGAGGCCCGCTGCCCCACATATCCATCACAGCCTGGTTGATCTGGCACCTGGTGAAGATATTTGTCCAGTTTCCTCTTGAAGGCTTCTACACTGGTTCCAGCCGTGTTTCGGATATCTTCTGGTAAGATGTTGAATAGTCTGGGACCCCGGATGTTAATACAGTGCTCCCGTATTGTCCCCACCGCACCCCTGCTCCTCACTGGGTTTATTTTACACTTTCTCCCATATCTCTCACTCCAGTATGTTGTTATGGCAGTGTGCAGATTTGGGACCAGGCCCTCAAGTACTTTCCATGTATATATTATCATGTATCTCTCTCCTCCGCTCCAATGAGTACATGTTCAAGACTTGAAGGCGTTCCCAATAATTTAGATGTTTCAATGGCTCAATGTGAGCCGTAAACGATCTCTGGATTTGTTCCAGCTCTGCTATTTCTCCTGCCCTGAACGGGGCCGTCAGCACTGAGCAGTATTCTAAGTGAGGGAGCACTAGCGATTTGAATAGTGTCACCATCGGCATTATTTCCCTTGTTTTGAAAGTTCTCAATACCCACCCCGTCATCTTCCTGGCTGTTGTGATCTTTGTCTTGTTATGGTCTTTAAACGACAGATCAGCAGACATAATTATTCCCAAGTCCTTTACGTGTTCCTTTCGTTCTATGTGGTGACCCTCTTGCGTTTTGTATATAGTGTTCCTTTTGAGTTCTTTATTTTTTCCATACCTAAGCAGCTGAAACTTATCACCATTGAACGTCATGTTGTTCTCCACCGCCCATTGGAAGACCCTGCTTATGTCTTCCTGTAATTTTTCAGTGTCCTCTACCGTAGTGACTTTCATGCTTATTTTAGTGTCATCTGCAAATGATGATACAAAAGTGTGCTGGGTGTTTTTATCTATGTCTGCTATGAGGATGAGAAACAGCAGAGGTGCCAGGACAGTGCCTTGGGGCACTGAGCTTTGACCTCGCTGATGCTGGATCTTGCCCTGTTCACTACTACTTTTTGTGTTCTTTGTGTTAGGAACTCAAAAATCCATCTGCCTACCTTCCCCGTAATGCCTATAGCCCTCATTTTGTGCGCTATCACTCCATGATCGCATTTGTCAAACGCCTTTGCAAAATCTGTGTAAATCACATCTGCGTTTTGGTCGTCCTCCAATGCCTCCGTAATTCTGTCATAATGGTTCAGCAGCTGTGACAGGCATGATCGACCCGCTCTAAAGCCATGCTGGTTCGGGTTATGTTGGTTGTGCTGGTCCATGAACTTTGTAATCTGCCGTCTCATCACTCTTTCAAAGATTTTTATGATGTGAGAAGTGAGGGCTACTGGTCTGTAATTTTTAGCTAGTGCTCTACTACCTCCCTTATGCAAAGGAGCTATGTCTGCACTCTTTAAGGCCTCTGGAATTTCACCTAGATCTAAGCTCTTTCTCCACAGAATACTAAGGGCTCTTGCTAATGGTACTTTGCACTGCTTTATAAATAAAGCATTCCATGAATCTGGTCCAGGTGCTGAGTGAGTGGGCATGTTGGCCATTTCTTTTTCGAAATCTATGGGATTTGTACTAATGTCGGTTAGGTGGTCTGCGCAGCCTTCTGCTGGAGTGAAAAATATTTCTGCATTTTCTACCTTGCTGTCATTTAGTGGGTTGCTGAACACTGACTCATACTGTTCTTTTAGAATTTCACTCATTTCCTGTTCATCGTCCGTATACGAATCTCCTCTCAATAATGATCCAATTCTACAGGTAGTTCTTAGCTTGGATTTTGCATAGGAATAGAAATATTTTGGGTTTCTTGCAATATCCTGTATGGCTCTTTGTTCCCTTTGTACTTCTTCTGTCAGGTATGACAGGTATGACATGGGGAGCGCTAAACCTGTAGGATTATACAGCGCATGTGGGGATGATGGAAGATATTCAGGTTTATTTCAGGGAACTGGAGCACAGATCCAATTTCCTAGATCAAGAGCCCCTCACCAGCGTTAAGGACCCTCCCTTGAGGGACTGTTACAGATAAGATAACGATGGAAAAAGCCTATGATAACGCGGCGTTTACTCTTAGTATGGTGGTGAGAGCAGTAGTGCAGAAAGTCATGACTGGTAGGTTTACAGTAGACGTTGAGACGTAGTTCATAATCATATTTGCAGAGAAGAACACCGAAGAGTCGACGTCCTCCTCGAGTGTGAATTGAATACATTGATTGACCTGGTTGAGTGTGAATCTTCTAGGAGTTATGATGAGAATGTCATCATTGACGAAGCCAGGCAACCGAAGAGGGAATGACAGAGGAAAATCTCTCGGCATCAAGATGAACCTTCGTGTGTTAGTGTGACTAGTCAATGGTCCAAGACGGACCCAAACGTCGCCATAAGCTTCCCTCTCGTGTGTGCGAGTTATCTGTGTATTGTTGCAGTCACGGTATTGTGCCTTTTTGATCTTCAGGTAGATCTGTTTGTGACATAATAAATCCCACTGTGTGAGCGAAACGTACTCAATAAAGGATAGCATTAGAATTCCTTTGTGCCTTTATCCATATACATGTCAGATAATGACTGTTTAAGACTCGTTAAACAGTGATTACCCACAACAGTGTCTTGGCAACAGTAAAATACTGCTTGTTGTTAAAAAGATGCGCTGGCCTCCGAGGCTCTAACCCAGACGTGATCATGATACCATGATCACTATTATTGTAAACAGGAAAAAAGCTCAGTATCCCAAGGCACAGTCCTGGTGCCTATACTGTTTCCTATCCTCAATGCAAAAAAAAAAATAATACTCACCACAGTTGGATGATACCAAAACAAGAATGAAAAATCCCCTCGGTAGAAAACATGGAAGAATTGTAAGATATAAAACGGCGTTTTCCAACAGGAAGCAGAGAAGAACATGACGTTCAATGATGAAAAGTTCCAACTATACTTAGATATGTTAATGAACACAATAAGGCAAATATCACGTCAGACAGGAAGATGACCAGGTGGATAATGAAAACATTCAAAACAAGGGAAATTGTGACAATAGTGACATTATTCAAATTGCTTAAGCATACCTGCACTTGCAGTATACCTGCAGGGGGTTTCGAGGGTCAACGCCCTTGTGTCGTGGTGGATGAGGGCCTGATCAACCAGGCTGTTACTGCTGGCCGCATGTAAACCGACATACGAACCACAACCCGGCTGGTCAGGTACTGATTTTAGGTGCCTGTCCAGCTCCCTCTTGAAGACAGCCAGAGGTCTATTGGTAATCCCCCTTATGTATGCTGTCAGGCAGTTGAACAGTCTTGGGCCCATGACACTTATTGTGTTATCTCTTAGTGTACTCGTGGCGCCCCTGCTTTTCACTGGGGGATGTTGCACCGCCTGTCAAGTTTTTTGTTTTCGTAGGGAGTGATGTCCGTGTGCAGATTTGGGACTAGTCCCTCTAGGATTTTCCAAGTGTATATTATCATTATCTTTCTCACCTGCGTTCCAGGGAGTACAAATCGAGGTGCTTTATCGTACTTATACGTACCATGAAAGTTTTTTGTATATTCTCAATGTCTGCAATTTCTCCTGACTTGAAAGGGGCCGTTAGTGTACAGCAATATTCCAGCTTAGAGAAAACAAACGATTTGAAGAGAATCATCATGCACTTGGCATCTCTAGTTATGAAGGTGGTTCTCATTATCCATCCTATCATTTTCCTTGTAGATGTGGTGGATACATTGCTGTAATCTTTGAAAGTGAGATTCTCTGACATTATCACTCCCAGGTCCTTGACATTAGTTTTTCGCTCTACTGTGTGGTTGGAATTTGTTTTATACTCCGATCCACTTATTTCGTCGAGTTACAGTATTGTTCAACGTTGACGACCCTGTTTAGGGCATGAAAGAAATCATAGCTGGAACAGATATAGAGATCATTTACGTCCCACATAGAATCAATAACGCACTTAAATTATTGAGAATACCTCAAAGTCCTAAATATGTGTTCAGTGGAGTTGAGGATACATAATAATATATACCTGAAAAGTACTTGAGGGCCTTGTCCCAGATCTGCACACTGCCATAACAGCAGACTGGACAGAAATATGGGAGGAAGTGAAATCAGGGACTATAAGGGCACATTAAGAGAACATTGTATCAACATCCGTGGCCCCAGACTATTCAACATCTTACGAGCAGACAGTGGAGCCAACAAGACTGGAAAGCACACTTGACCTTATTTTCACAAATAATGAGGACATGGTAAGAAACATAAACAATATCAAAAACGACTAATTCCAATCACAATCTAATCAAAGTTCAGACTTGCATGCACAGGGGTCCTGACCAGTAAATGCACGCAGCTACGAAGGTGTTTTCACTAGATACAACTTCAATAACAAGAACATCAACTGGGACCAGGTGAACCACGTCTTAAATGAAACATGTTGGAAAGATGTCTTAAATAACATGGATCCAAACCAGTGCCTTAAAAGAATCGACTTTCTGGCAGCTGAAGTATGTTCAAGAAAAGAAGTAAACTTGGGAGAGAATGATGCTCCCTCTACAGAAGACAACGAAGAATCACTGAACTCAAGAACGCTAGATTATATGATACACGGAAGGAAGCGCTGACCAGGGAAATGGAAAATAGAGACAGGAGGGGCTAAGAGCAATTAGTGAAATTGAAAGAAATTTGAAATATTTTTTTTCATATGTAAAAAAAAGGCAAAAACCATATCTAGTATCGGGCCCTTGCTCAGACAAGATGGGACTTGCACAGATGATGACAAAGAAATGAGTGAGATACTGAAATCTCAATATGACTCTTGTGTTTAGCGAGCCACTAATCAGTCTAAAAATCGACAATCTAAATAAATGATTTTTTCATGAACGAGCCTCAAAACTCCACCAATGTATCCAAATTTCTGACATTACCCTAACTCCACTAGACTGAGAAAGCTATTGACAACATGCCCATGCACTCAGCCCCAGGTCCAGACTCTTGGAACTCGGCGTTCATTAAGAACTGCAATAAACCCCTTTCACGTGCCCTAAGTATACTATGGAGGAGCACAGACATGGGTGAAATTCCACAATCACTAAAAACAAAGGATATAGCCCCACTCCATAAAGGTGGCAGAAAAGCATTAGCTAAAAAGTATAGACCAATAGCTCTAACGTCCCACATCATAAAAATCTTTGAAAGAGTACTAAAAAGCATGATTACAAACCACTTGGATTCCCAAAAACTGCACAATCCAGGGTAACATGGGTTCAGAGCAGGTCGCTCCTGCCTCTCGCAACTACTGGATCACTATGATATGGTCTTGGATGTACTGGAAGACAAACAGAATGCAGATGTAATATACACAGACTTTGCAAACGCCTTTGACAAGTGCGATCATGGTGATTATGGTGTAATAGCGCACAAAATGCGTTCTAAAAGGATAACTGGCAAAGTGGGCAGATGGATCTTCAACTTTCTAACCAATCGAACACAAAGAATAGTGGTAAACAGTTAAATCTGAAGCTGCCATAGTGAAAAGCTCTGTTCCACAAGGCACAGTACTCGCCCCCATCCTGTTCCTCATCCTCATATCAGACATAGTCAGAGATGTAATCCATAGCACAGTGTCTTCCTTTGCAGACGATACTAGGATCTGCATGAGTGTGTCATCCATTGAGGACACGGTTAACCTCCAAGAAGATATAAACCAAGTTTTCCAATGGGCAACGGAGAACAATATGATGTTCAGTGAAGACAAATTCCAACTACTCCGTTATGGAAAACTGGAGGAAATAATAATTAGAACTGAGTATACTACAAACTTGAATCATGCAACAGAGCGGAAAAGTAATGTGAGGGACCTGGGAGTGGTAATGTCTGAGGACCTCATTTTCAGCCATCACAACAGTGCCACTATCACTGCGAAGAAAATGATAGGATAGATAATGAGAACGTTCAAAACAAGAGATGCCAAGCCAATGATGACCCTTTTCAAATCACTTGTTCTCTCTAGGCTGGAATACTGCTGTACATTAACATCTCCGTTCAAAGCAGGTGAAATTGGATATCTACAAAATGTACAGAGAACCTTTACTGCACATATAACTTCCGTTGATCCCCGGAATACCCTCCAGGTAGACTCCAGGTAGAAACACTGTTTGAACAAGTATATTAGTCAAGAGGAAACTGGACAAGCATCTTCCAGGTTGTTATGGATATGTGAGCAAACAGGACGCCAGCACTAACATCCTAGTTGATCAAGCAAACACCAGGCAAGGCTGACCCAGGGCAGGTCTCCGGAAGTAGAAAAACTTGAAACTCGTCAAAAGTAAGAGGGAAGGCAAGCCTCAGGCCTCCACCATCCTCGTCCCTGACCTCCCCACACATTTTAGGCCACACCCACCCTATCCCTGGACTCCCCGACCCCTTCAACCAGCCCTCCTACCCCACCACTACCATCCATCCCCATGGCACCCCTTCCTCCCACCCCCGGCCTCCACCACCCCCAGTTTGGTGGTGTTGATTTAGCCGAGGGTTGAGTCAGTGTGGCCATGCAGCAGCAGGAGCAGGACAAGGTTACACACTTCCTCCCTAACCCCTCCCGTCAAACTTTCACCCACAGTAATGTTGTACACCCACACTCGCCCTCCTCCACCACCAAACACTGGGCAACTGCCAGACGGTTGGAAAACTGCTAATGTGA
This sequence comes from Cherax destructor, assembly GCA_009830355.1. Classification (NCBI taxonomy): domain Eukaryota; kingdom Metazoa; phylum Arthropoda; class Malacostraca; order Decapoda; family Parastacidae; genus Cherax; species Cherax destructor. The sequence goes on along the minus strand of WNWK01005118.1, from coordinate 10,570 downwards.
TGACAATATACAAGCAAAAGAAACAGGAATTACTTAACTATAAACCAGTTTGGGTGCCCAACAAACAGGCTAATTATTAGAAAATCTAATAAAGAATATAGTTGAGCACATTGAGAGACCCGGATGTACAAGAGACAACTCTCTAGCATAACAAATATAACAATATTCAACAAGAAAATATTGCTTAATACTGGACTCCTCTTAAGAGTAAAATTATATGAGTCAAATGCAACGCCGCAGCTTTCACAGAAACACATATTAAAAACTATTTTCACAAGAAAAAATGGATACCAACGAGCAGTTTATTTAGAAAACGTTCAGAGAAACTTCAGTGAAGCACCAAGTACTGGGAAGCCCTGAACTACCTTCAATTGTACTCCATGGAACGAAGGCAACACAGATATATCATAATCTAGACACAGAAATCACCCCAAATGAAAGCATGATGGTGCAAAATATCTCCAATAAAATACAGGAGTGCAATAAGTACACTAAATGAGAACTCCCTAAGTTTAATAATCTCAAGATTCTTCATGCATAAGGGGACCAAGACTGTTCAACACGCTCTCTTCGTGCACAAGGGGACCAAGACTGTTCAACACGCTCTCTTCGTGCATAAGGGGACCAAGACTCTTCAACACGCTCTCTTCCTGCATAAGGGGGCCAAGACTCTTCAACACGCTCTCTTCGTGCATAAGGGGACCAAGACTCTTCAACACGCTCTCTTCCTGCATAAGGGGGCCAAGACTCTTCAACACGCTCTCTTCGTGCATAAGGGGACCAAGACTCTTCAACACGCTCTCTTCGTGCATAAGGGGACCAAGACTCTTCAACACGCTCTCTTCCTGCATAAGGGGACCAAGACTCTTCAACACGCTCTCTTCCTGCATAAGGGGACCAAGACTCTTCAACACGCTCTCTTCCTGCATAAGGGGACCAAGACTCTTCAACACGCTCTCTTCCTGCATAAGGGGGCCAAGACTCTTCAACACGCTCTCGTGGATAAGGGACGACTCTTCAACGCCCTCCTGCATAAGGGGCCAAGACTCTTCAACACGCTCTCTTCTGCATAAGGGGACCAAGACTCTTCAACACGCTCTCTTCGTGCATAAGGGGACCAAGACTCTTCAACACGCTCTCTTCGTGCATAAGGGGACCAAGACTCTTCAACACGCTCTCTTCGTGCATAAGGGGAATTAACAACAAACCCTCAGTTGTCTTCATGAGGAGACTTGATAAGTTCCTAAAATAAATTTCTGGTCAAACTAGATGTGGTGAATAAGTTGGACTGCATGCGGCTGGCAACAACAGCCTGGCTGATCAGGCCAACAGCCGGGACGCCTGGTCTGGAACTGGGCAGGGGAAACGTTGACCCCCGATAGAAGCCAGGTAGAACCCAGATAGAAGCCAGGTAGAAGCCATGTAGAACCCAGGTAGAACCCAGATAGAAGCCAGGTAGAAGCCAGGTAGAACCCAGGTAGAAGCCATGTAGAAGCCAGGTAGAAGCCAGATAGAAGCCAGGTAGAAGCCAGATAGAAGCCAGATAAAAGCCAGGTAGAAGCGACCGAAAAAGCACACTAGACATAAGGTTGTTGTGTTAAAGAATGGCTAACTTGTAGTGAACAACTTAACATTACAAGTGATGGGGTCTAATATTAGGCGGTGAAAATTAAAAATCAAAATGTAATTACTGCAGTTGTATATGAACCACCAGATGAGTGTTTAACACAATACTGTAAAACAAATGAGGCTTCCATAGAGAGTAACTTTGTTCTTGAAGGCGCAGTAATGAGGCTTCCATAGAGAGTAACTTTGTTCTTGAAGGTGCAGTAATGAGGCTTCCATAGAGAGTAACTTTGTTCTTGAAGGTACAGTAATGAGGCTTCCATAGAGAGTAACTTTGTTCTTGAAGGTACAGTAATGAGGCTTCCATAGAGTAACTTTGTTCTTGAAGGCAGTAATGAGGCTTCATAGAGAGTAACTTTGTTCTTGAAGGTGCAGTAATGAGGCTTCCATAGAGCAACTTTGTTCTTGAAGGTACAGTAATGAGGCTTCCATAGAGTAACTTTGTTCTTGAAGGTACAGTAATGAGGCTTCCATAGAGAGTAACTTTGTTCTTGAAGGTACAGTAATGAGGCTTCCATAGAGTAACTTTGTTCTTGAAGGTACAGTAATGAGGCTTCCATAGAGTAACTTTGTTCTTGAAGGTGCAGTAATGAGGCTTCCATAGAGTAACTTTGTTCTTGAAGGCGCAGTAATGAGGCTTCCATAGAGTAACTTTGTTCTTGAAGGTACAGTAATGAGGCTTCCATAGAGTAACTTTGTTCTTGAAGGTACAGTAATGAGGCTTCCATAGAGTAACTTTGTTCTTGAAGGTGCAGTAATGAGGCTTCCATAGAGTAACTTTGTTCTTGAAGGCGCAGTAATGAGGCTTCCATAGAGTAACTTTGTTCTTGAAGGCGCAGTAATGAGGCTTCCATAGAGTAACTTTGTTCTTGAAGGTGCAGTAATGAGGCTTCCATAGAGTAACTTTGTTCTTGAAGGCGCAGTAATGAGGCTTCCATAGAGAGTAACTTTGTTCTTGAAGGTACAGTAATGAGGCTTCCATAGAGTAACTTTGTTCTTGAAGGTGCAGTAATGAGGCTTCCATAGAGTAACTTTGTTCTTGAAGGTGCAGTAATGAGGCTTCCATAGAGTAACTTTGTTCTTGAAGGTGCAGTAATGAGGCTTCCATAGAGAGTAACTTTGTTCTTGAAGGCGCAGTAATGAGGCTTCCATAGAGAGTAACTTTGTTCTTGAAGGTGCAGTAATGAGGCTTCCATAGAGAGCAACTTTGTTCTTGAAGGTACAGTAATGAGGCTTCCATAGAGAGTAAATTTGTTCTTGAAGGTACAGTAATGAGGCTTCCATAGAGTAACTTTGTTCTTGAAGGTACAGTAATGAGGCTTGCATAGAGAGTAACTTTGTTCTTGAAGGTGCAGTAATGAGGCTTCCATAGAGCAACTTTGTTCTTGAAGGTACAGTAATGAGGCTTCCATAGAGTAACTTTGTTCTTGAAGGTGCAGTAATGAGGCTTCCATAGAGAGTAACTTTGTTCTTGAAGGCGCAGTAATGAGGCTTCCATAGAGAGTAACTTTGTTCTTGAAGGTGCAGTAATGAGGCTTCCATAGAGAGCAACTTTGTTCTTGAAGGTACAGTAATGAGGCTTCATAGAGTAAATTTGTTCTTGAAGGTACAGTAATGAGGCTTCCATAGAGTAACTTTGTTCTTGAAGGTACAGTAATGAGGCTTGCATAGGAGTAACTTGTTCTTGAAGGCAGTAATGAGGCTTCCATAGAGCAACTTTGTTCTTGAAGGTACAGTAATGAGGCTTCCATAGAGATAACTTTGTTCTTGAAGGTCAGTAATGAGGCTTCCATAGAGTAACTTTGTTCTTGAAGGTACAGTAATGAGGCTTCCATAGAGTAACTTTGTTCTTGAAGGTACAGTAATGAGGCTTCCATAGAGTAACTTTGTTCTTGAAGGTACAGTAATGAGGCTTCCAAGAGTAACTTTGTTCTTGAAGGTCAGTAATGAGGCTTCCATAGAGTAACTTTGTTCTTGAAGGTCAGTAATGAGGCTTCCATAGAGTAACTTTGTTCTTGAAGGTACAGTAATGAGGCTTCCATAGAGAGTAACTTTGTTCTTGAAGGTCAGTAATGAGGCTTCCATAGAGTAACTTTGTTCTTGAAGGTGCAGTAATGAGGCTTCCATAGAGTAACTTTGTTCTTGAAGGTGCAGTAATGAGGCTTCCATAGAGTAACTTTGTTCTTGAAGGACAGTAATGAGGCTTCCATAGAGTAACTTTGTTCTTGAAGGTCAGTAATGAGGCTTCCATAGAGTAACTTTGTTCTTGAAGGTGCAGTAATGAGGCTTCCATGAGAGTAACTTTGTTCTTGAAGGTCAGTAATGAGGCTTCCATAGAGAGTAACTTTGTTCTTGAAGGTCAGTAATGAGGCTTCCATAGAGTAACTTTGTTCTTGAAGGTGCAGTAATGAGGCTTCCATAGAGTAACTTTGTTCTTGAAGGTGCAGTAATGAGGCTTCCATAGAGAGTAACTTTGTTCTTGAAGGACAGTAATGAGGCTTCCAAGAGTAACTTTGTTCTTGAAGGTACAGTAATGAGGCTTCCATAGGAGTAACTTTGTTCTTGAAGGTGCAGTAATGAGGTTCCATAGAGAATAACTTTGTTCTTGAAGGTGCAGTAATGAGGCTTCCATAGAGAGTAACTTTGTTCTTGAAGGCGCAGTAATGAGGCTTCCATAGAGAGTAACTTTGTTCTTGAAGGTGCAGTAATGAGGCTTCCACAGAGAGTAACTTTGTTCTTGAAGGTGCAGTAATGAGGCTTCCATAGAGTAACTTTGTTCTTGAAGGTGCAGTAATGAGGCTTTCATAGAGTAACTTTGTTCTTGAAGGTACAGTAATGAGGCTTCCAAGAGAGTAACTTTGTTCTTGAAGGTACAGTAATGAGGCTTCCATAGAGTAACTTTGTTCTTGAAGGTACAGTAATGAGGCTTCCATAGAGTAACTTTGTTCTTGAAGGCGTAAGTAATGAGGGGCTTCCATAGAGATAACTTTGTTCTTGAAGGTACAGTAATGAGGCTTCCAAGAGTAACTTTGTTCTTGAAGGTGCAGTAATGAGGCTTCCATAGAGTAACTTTGTTCTTGAAGGTGCAGTAATGAGGCTTTCATAGAGTAACTTTGTTCTTGAAGGTGCAGTAATGAGGCTTTCATAGAGTAACTTTGTTCTTGAAGGTGCAGTAATGAGGCTTCCACAGAGAGTAACTTTGTTCTTGAAGGTACAGTAATTAGGCTTCCATAGAGTAACTTTGTTCTTGAAGGTGCAGTAATGAGGCTTCCACAGAGAGTAACTTTGTTCTTGAAGGTACAGTAATGAGGCTTCCACAGAGAGTAACTTTGTTCTTGAAGGTACAGTAATGAGGCTTCCACAGAGAGTAACTTTGTTCTTGAAGGTGCAGTAATGAGGCTTCCACAGAGTAACTTTGTTCTTGAAGGTACAGTAATGAGGCTTCCATAGAGAGTAACTTTGTTCTTGAAGGTGCAGTAATGAGGCTTCCATAGAGAGTAACTTTGTTCTTGAAGGTACAGTAATGAGGCTTCCATAGAGAGTAACTTTGTTCTTGAAGGAGCAGTAATGAGGCTTCCATAGAGAGTAACTTTGTTCTTGAAGGCGCAGTAATGAGGCTTCCATAGAGAGTAACTTTGTTCTTGAAGGTACATTAATGAGGCTTCCATAGAGAGTAACTTTGTTCTTGAAGGCGCAGTAATGAGGCTTCCATAGAGAGTAACTTTGTTCTTGAAGGCGCAGTAATGAGGCTTCCATAGAGAGTAACTTTGTTCTTGAAGGTACAATAATGAGGCTTCCATAGAGATTAACTTTGTTCTTGAAGGCGCAGTAATGAGGCTTCCATAGAGAGTAACTTTGTTCTTGAAGGTACAGTAATGAGGCTTCCATAGAGAGTAACTTTGTTCTTGAAGGTACAGTAATCGCTGCAATTCTCCTTTTCATTCTTATATTTGACTTAAATACATACATAAATCACAGCATCTATAATATTCCTTTGATACGTTTCGAATTTTTCTGCTTCTGGACTCCGACCTTGAGCCAGGCTCGTCTGGTTCTTGCCTGGTCAACTAAGCTATTGCTACTGGCGGCCCACTGACCCATATAACCATCAGCCTGGTTGATTTGGCACCTGGTGAATATATTTGTCCAATTTCCACTTGAAGACTTTTACATTTGTCCCAGTAGGGTTTCTGAAATTTTCTGGTAAGATTTTGAATTGTCTGGGGCTAAGGATATTGATACATCGTTCTCTTATTGTGCTCACTGCACCCCTGCTTTTCAATGGGTTTATTTTGCACTTCCTCCCATCTCTTTCACTTCAGAATGTTATAGCAGTGTTCAGATTTAGAACAAGGCCTAAGTACTTTCCAGGAATATGTTATTATGATCTCACTCCTCCGCTCCAGAGAGAACATATTTAGGACTAAGAGGTGTTCCCAGTAATTTAAATGCCTTATTGACTCTGTGCGGGCCGTAAATGAGCTCTGCATCTGTTCCAACTCAACGTCAACACTGGACAATATTCCAAACGAGAGAACACAAACTATTTGAAAAGTGTCACCATTGGCATTTGTCCTGACCCTCATTATATGCCCTGCCACTTTCATGGCTGTCAAGACATTTTATTTATTGTGTTCTGTGAAGAAAGGTCGGATGACATTATTACACCCCAGGGCCTACATATGTACCTTGCGATGTATTTGGTGTTCAGCATGTGTTTTATATAGTATCCCTTTCAAGTTCTTTACTCTTTCCATATCTAGACAATCGGATCTTGTAACCAGTGAAAGTTATGTTATTTTCCACTGCTCATTGAAAGACTTTTGCTAATATCTTCTTGTAATTTTTCCGTGTCTCTACCTAGGTAATTTTCCTGTTTATTTTTAGTATTACTTACCAATGATGATACGAAACTGTGGTGACTGGTTTTATCGATATCTGCTATGAGGATATGGAACAGCAAAGGCGCCAGGACCGTGCCTTGGGGTACTGAGCTTTTTACTGTGCTAATGCTGAATTTTGCTCTGTTTACTACGATAATGGATGCAGATTTAATCTGAATTTTGCATCAAGAATAAGTATTTAGCATTTCTTTCAATTCATTTATGGCTTTTTCTTTCTATGTATCTCCTGGACTCTGTATGATGCATTCATTTTCAGTTCAATGGTTTTTCCATATCTCTAAATAATGTTACTTTTCGTTCTTCCGAAAGTCTGAAGACTTTAAAAAATGGTGATTCTACATCTTCGCCAGTAGAGGAAGCGCCTCATTCCCCTCTCTAACTTGTATCTTTTCTTTTTTTCTTAATGGTATGTATCTGGAACACACTTCCAGCTTCATCGAGCTTTTCCTCCAGAGACGGAATGGAAAAATAAACACATAAGCAGTATAATGTGATCCTTTATTGACAACGTTTCGCCCACGCAGTGGACTTTATCGAGTCACAGACAGATCTACCTGGAAAATGAGCAACATGGAGATATATATAGGGTACAGTCAGGTGGAGAATGCTGGGTCAGGTGGAGAAAGCTGCATGTGAGTCTTAAAAAGTAGTGTGATAGTTAAAAACATAGTGTGACTTAAAGGACCTGCAGTGTACCATTCTTGAGTTCTAGGTGGGATAGCGTTGAAGAAGTTTCTTGGCAATAGGTTCAGCTATGTTGTAGAAGCCGTTGTTCTGGTTGAAGTTGTTGGATATACAGATGAGTGATGATTCTAGGATTCTTCGGTATTGCGTGTTGTCTTCTCTGGCGATGAGTCTTGCGTTTCTGTAGTTGATTAAATGGTTGTGTAAATTTCGGTGTTGAACACAGGCATTTCTTGAGTCGTCAGATCTGCCTGCGTACTAGTGTTCTGAAATGCGTGTTTGTAGGTCTCTGGATGTTTCGCCAACGTATAATTTGCTGCAGCCATTACAAGGGATTGTGTATACCCCTGCCGTGGATTGAAGCTTTTCCTGTCTGTTACTGGTAATGTCCTTAATGGTGGTGGATGTGGAGGTGGATACTCGGAATGAGGTCTTAGAAAAAATGTTGGAAACTTGTTTGGAAATGGAGTTGGTGGGAAGGACTATGTATCTCTTCTCAGCAGTGTCTTCTCTGGGTGTGTTGAAGATGTTTAATGCCCGTCGTCTGCAGTCTCTAATGAAGTGACGAGGATAGTGAAGTTTGGAAAAAACTTGTTCAATGAGGGAGCATTCTTCTTCAAGGAACTCACTCAACTCACAGTACCCCAGTCATACCTCGACGTTACATCATTGCACTTAAAACTTTAGCAGAAGACACGACCATCAGGGTTACCACCGCTGATAAAGGAGGTGGTGTCGTAATCTTGAACACTGACGATTACAGGAACAAAATGCTTAATCTACTTAATGACCCAGATACCTACAAACCTCTCACTACTAATCAAGTGGACAACCTCACCAAAACATTTCTTCACAAGACTCGCCGCATTCTGAGGGAATCAGAACTAGGAAAGAAACTTCTACACACCATTCCCAGCAACCCCAGACCTGCCAGAATGTACGGTCTGCCAAAAACTCACAAACCAGGTATCCCATTGAGGCCCATATCCTCGGGAATAGGCAGTGCTCCCCACCAAATCTCAGGAATTCTCGCTAAACACCTCTCCAAACTTTTGGGCACCATCAGTCCAGCACATCTCAAACACTCTGGTGACCTTCTCAATCGCATTCGCAACATCAACATCAGAAACAAGAAACTCTCCAGCCTTGATGTAACATCCCTATTCACCAAAGTACCTACTACACAAGCTATCGATCTCTTGCGCAGGAAAATTGACGACTCGCTTGATCTTCCTCTTCCAGCCAGCGATTTCATCGACCTTGTTGAACTATGTGTGGGCTTTACATGTTTCTCTTTCGAAAACCAACTCTTTCAGCAAACTTTTGGACTACCCATGGATCGCCACTTAGTGCCGTCCTTGCGAACCTATATATGGAACATTTGGAAGCCGAGCGATTTTCCACTATTATTCCCTCTTCTGTCACCTGGCTTCGTTATGTTGACGACATTCTCATCATAACTCCCAGACGCTTCAACGTTCAAGCTTCCAACACGAACTCAACCAGGTTGAGCCATCAATCCAGTTTACACTAGAAGAAGAAGTCGACAATACTCTTCCTTTCCTTGATGTTCTTTCTGCAAAGCTGACCATGAACTTCGTTTTAAAGTCTATCGAAAACCTACCAATCAACACGATCTTCTCCACTTCTACTCTCACCACGACACCAAAATTAAACGTGGTGTAATTATAGGCTTTTTCCTGCGCGCACTCAGAATCTGCAGCAGTGAGTTCCTTGAAGAAGAATGCTCCCTCATTGAACAAGTTTTTCCAAACTTCACTATCCTCGTCACTTCATTAGAGACTGCAGACGACGGGCATTAAACATCTTCAACACACCCAGAGAAGACACTGCTGAGAAGAGATACATAGTCCTTCCCACCAACTCCATTTCCAAACAAGTTTCCAACATTTTTCTAAGACCTCATTCCGAGTATCCACCTCCACATCCACCACCATTAAGGACATTACCAGTAACAGACAGGAAAAGCTTCAATCCACGGCAGGGGTATACACAATCCCTTGTAATGGCTGCAGCAAATTATACGTTGGCGAAACATCCAGAGACCTACAAACACGCATTTCAGAACACCAGTACGCAGGCAGATCTGACGACTCAAGAAATGCCTGTGTTCAACACCGAAATTTACACAACCATTTAATCAACTACAGAAACGCAAGACTCATCGCCAGAGAAGACAACACGCAATACCGAAGAATCCTAGAATCATCACTCATCTGTATATCCAACAACTTCAACCAGAACAACGGCTTCTACAACATAGCTGAACCTATTGCCAAGAAACTTCTTCAACGCTATCCCACCTAGAACTCAAGAATGGTACACTGCAGGTCCTTTAAGTCACACTATGTTTTTAACTATCACACTACTTTTTAAGACTCACATGCAGCTTTCTCCACCTGACCCAGCATTCTCCACCTGACTGTACCCTATATATATCTCCATGTTGCTCATTTTCCAGGTAGATCTGTCTGTGACTCGATAAAGCCCACTGCGTGGGCGAAACGTTGTCAATAAAGGATCACATTATACTGCTTATGTGTTTATTTTTCCATTGTGTCGGTATTTTATACCATTTATTTCCATCCTCCAGAGACAGTGGACCAAATTTATTCTACTCGTACAATCTTCCCAGAATATACCAGGAAGATCTTGGTTTATTTAATTTTCCATGATTTGATTGTCGAAGATGAATTTGTTGAACAACACCCTAAAGCTTGGTTGTTTTGCTGCTCAAGACCAGTATGGATGTACAAGGGAGAAAAACAAATCTCTGGCTGTCTCCAAGAGGGAACTAGATAAGTTCAAGTCAATTCCTGATCAGCTGGGCTGGAATGCATACGATGGACTATGCTGCCAGCACCAACATCCTGGTCGATCAGGCCAGCACTGACAATATGATGTTCAATGAGAACAAATTTCAGTTACTCCATTTGGAAAAAATGCGAAAATTAAACTAGAACTGAGCATAAAATTAACTTTAAACCATGCAATAGAGCGAATACCTAACGCAGGACTTATGAGTCAATGTCAATGATCATAATAATGTTATTACAACAGCGAGGAAAACTACACGATGAATAACGAGATCTTAAAAAACAGATGCCAAGATAATGATGGTTCTCTATGTCAACTGTTCTGTATATGATGGAATACTGTACATTTGTAGCCACTTTTAAAACCAGCAAAATTGCAGATCTATAGCATGTACAGAGAACTTTACTGCATGTATATATTCAATAAAGCACCTATTATTGGGAACGTTTGAGGTAGATTTACACTTGGAAATTCCAAGATTAATAGGTCACAAATCTGAACACAGAAGTCACTGCCTA